>APFE031424050.1:90230-155576 GCA_000404065.3 Pinus taeda | reverse complement strand
TCTAATGGTCTTGAACTTGGACAAGAAATCTTCAATGCAAGAAAAATCATTGGGGTTTAATGTAAGAAACTCATTTTCAAGCTGATGGGCTCTAAGTTCATTTTTTATTCCAAAAACTTTAGTAAGCTACTCCAATGCTTTATCAGAAGTATCAAGTTCAGCAATATGGAATCTAAGATTAGGAGAGATAGACATCCCTATCAACCCACATGCTTGATCTTGCCTATTTTCCCATTTGGCTACTTTCTCTTCATCTTTTGGCTTGGTTTCTTGGCTTGTTGCGATTCGGTAAAGACCTTTACTTCTAAGTAAATCCACAATGTAGGACCACCATTGGAAATAGTTGGTGCTATCAAGGATAACTTGGCATGAACTTTCCATTTTGATAGAAACTGATGCTAGATATGATGAAACTAAGAATTCAAATGGAAAGAGCTAGAAAAATTAGGCTGGGTAAAAAAAACGGTTCTGAAAACGGCTTTCGGATGAAGAAGTTATGACCTTTTTAAAAAACGTTGATGAAGGCGCCGGAAAAGTACGGGAATGTGCGGAAATGAAAAGAAAAACACTCCTTTTTCAACAAAAAGGAGATTCGAACCCAAGACCTCTACTCTCTTAAATTAGCTTTGAACCAAGTGAGTTATACAAGAAGAGAGAGCGAGAGAGAGAGAGAGAGAGAAAGAGAGAGAGAGAGAGAGGAAATGAAAAAAAACTCTCATTTTTCAACAAAAAGGAGATTTGAACCCAAGACCTCTACTCTCTTAAATTAGCTTTGAACCAAGTGAGCTATACAAAAAGAGAGAGAGAGAGAGAGGGGGGCGGGGGGCTTTGTTTTCTTTTAGTCACCGATGCTTTGGATTGCGTGGTTGCTTGAGAAAGCTCTTTTTCTCCCTACAAAACAAAAACACAAAACCCAACATGGACATGCAAAAAAAAAAGGCCTTCTGGTTTAAAGTTAGCTTTACCCGGAAACTAAATATTTTCCTCAATGTCTCTGATTTTCCGAGATCACACAAAGGTGCAGGGAAAAGAGCATACGCATGAGAAAAATTCTTCCTTTCTGTTTCTGATTTTCCTAGATCACACAGAGTCGCAGGGAAAAGAGCATACGCAGAAATGAAAGGTATAGATCCGGTAAAAAAAAATAGCTAAATAAACCGAAACAAAAATAAACAGAGAGAAAATAACAGTAAACAAAAAATAAACACTGTATACCTCCAGATCTAAAAAATGACGCAGCTAGGGCTACCGAAAACCTTTTCGCGTGAAACGAAAGGGGTTCCTCACTGGAACAGATGCTCCCAACACAACAAAGCAGTCCTCTCGACCTGAAAGCAGTAAAAAACAACAGATCTAGGAGATGGTAGTCGTATGTAGTTCTACTTGCTTCAGATTTGGATCAACAATGGACGCGACCCTCAAATAGCTCTGATACCATGTAGGAATTTACAGGGTAAGTTCCTCAGACAGAACACCAAAAGGACACCGCTCACAAACAGATCACAGATCAATACACTAGTATTTTGACGTGGTTGAAACCCTCAGAGAGGGAAACAGTCCACGGCCTACTCCAACGTGGCTACTATAGGCAAATTATTAATAAAGGAATTTAAATTTACATAAGCTTCTCTCATGCACGGTTAACCTACAAATGACCCTCCATGCGATTTAAATAGAATTCATGGAATAATCGGGTGTCAAGCCACGGATCAAGTGTTGGTAATACCGAGGAGAGAATGAACCATCGGATCACTACATATCGTGACCATCGGATTGGAAGTTACAAATGTACATAGTAAAGAAACACACTTTACCTAACTCTATACTAGACCAAATTATACTTAACTATTCCTACGTGTCGGAATATCCTAACAACCGAACTTAAAAAATATGAACATAAATCACTAATTTAGTCATGGGTTAAAATATGTGAGAAGCTAATAGGTAATACAAATAAAAATGACTAAAATGAATGACTAATTTAGTCTACGAACAAAAATGAAACTACCTAACAAGTACTACAATAATATGAATCATTTTTTTATGATAGTCATTTAATTATGTCAAGCAATCTAAACTTACGAATGATAGGCAATTGAAAGGTTGTTAAACATTGGTTGAAAAGTTATCCTTCCTTAAGAACTTCTTCATCCTCACATGGTGTTTAAGTGAGCCAACTTTGCATTATTTTTCTCTAATTCTTTGTAACTTTAAAAATATATTTTTTAATAAAAAAAAATTATGCATTTAAAAAAAATCTATTCACTCAATCTAATTGGATCTAGTTCCGATTTGAAATTAATTTGAAGAGAAATTTTATTATTTAACACTATAATATCAAATAAAAAAACACTTTGATTTCATATTAACTAAACCATATCCATCTTATCCCTAGATCTATCAAACGTCGAGAGGGATCCAATCTCTCAAGGTGAGTATTTTTTTTCTAGTGAATAACTTGAGGAAATGTTTGCACCTTGAGATATTGGATCCCTCCCAACACTTCATATTTATAAGGTTAATATGGATTTAGGACAATTATATAATACTATATAATATCTATATTTGTATTGGTGTTTCTTTGTTATTCCCTCTCTCTTTCTCACCAACCAAACATACACACACTCCCTCTCCCTCTCTTCCCTTCTATGTATATCTCTCTCTTCCCCTTCTTTCCCTCTCTATTTATATTGTTCTCTCTGTTGGATACCTATACCAATAGGTTTCATATTTCATGATTGGCAAATTCAAGTGCCAAATATGCTCCACTTTGTTGCTACAAAGGTTCCATATTTGCAAAAGAAAACAAGGTGTGTACATTCCTTCAGGCCTATTAAAATTTTTATGGATGACCCAACAGTCTAACCTGGGTCATGCCCTGATTTCAATTTATGTTGTAGAATAGAGAAAGAAATCTGTCCAAACTGTTTAATCTTGGCAAATCAGTAGTTAGGCAGAGAAAATGAGGTTCCCAACTGCTTAATCTGGGGCCTTGGGAGAAATAAGGGTAGTACTAGATAGGAAAGTAAATGCAAAAAAGCCAATGAAAAATAAAAGGAACTCAAGGGGTTTGCAAGTCCAAGTGCACCCACCAAGAAGAAATAAAAATGCTAGGCAAAATAGTTGGGTAGGTAGACAGGGTTGCAGAAATGATGTTCCTCCCAAGATCAACTTTGCTAAGCAAGTACAGGAAAAACAACACAGTGGAGCATGTCTAACTCCCCTCTCTCCCTTTGTTTACCACTCATAACTAACACCCCTGCACTAGGTATGATCATAAGGGATACTCAAAGCTTTATGTGGGTTCTTATGGCCTTTAGAAGCCACATTTATTGTGTAAAGTTCTTTTCATTTAGATCTACTCTTTACACTAAGTTGTTTTCAAGAAAACTTAGTAGTATTGGTCTTCAGTCACATTTTCCCCCCCCTCACTAACCTCTAACAATATTATCTAACTCCCTATACTTCACCTCCCCTATTATTATAACACCATGGTGTATAAACCCCAAACAATGTATAAATATCCCCTCCTTGGCATTATAGCCATAATTTCCACTCCCAGGGCATTGAATTAACATCTGGTTAAGGTCAAGAACCCAAGTCTAACCCCTTGTCAGCTTTCCATTTTTTACCTAAAAACCCTTGGAGAAACCCTTTTGAGCACCCTTATACCACTAAAAGGCAAAAAATATAATGAAACCTACCCTCCCCGCCTTATCCTAAGGTCGAGAGCCAATATGCGCCTTTTTCCATAAAAATCCATCAAAATCCGCTTATCCTAAGTTTTACCTTCATATGCCTTGTGTGAAAAATCGCATGAAAAACCTTTGTTTTTGCCTTTTCCTAATGTCATCGGGCAAATATGATTTTATTAAAGAAAATCATTAAAAACTACTGAAAATCATTCATCAACCGTAGGGTCCCACCAGGCGCACTTGCCGATAAATATTATTATTTTTAAGCCACTCATTAACATTATCCTTCGTGCAGATTCCCTGCCCGACAGCCGTCAGATCGCGCGCCTGCAATCCAACGGTTCTCGTGGATTTCGAAAGGCCCCCGATGTCCGAAAAATATCGTCCGATATCTGTCAGATGATGATGTCATGCGGGGACACGCGTAGCTCCCAAACTCCGTCGGAGCCCCCTCTGACAGATTCCTTGCCGTGCAGGAGGGGGCCCGATATGACGACACCTATCCGCCTGCATCACCATCCTGTTGTCGCCTATGTCAACGCCACGACCGTGCACACTGCCCTCCATTCGTCTACCTGGCCGCCACCTCATCACCCCCGTGGACCGGTCTCAGGCCGCCACGTCACCTGATAACGTCCTGCTGACGTCATCCGACCCAGACCCACTTGCTGACGTCATGCTGATGTCACTCAAAAAGCACGCCAATAAGCCAAAAAAGCCATATTTTGACGATTTTTCGTGTTTTTTTATCATTTTTCGTAAAAAGCACCTCTGCTCTCTCTGCATGCACATTACGACGAACAATTCGCCAACCAACTCCGGACCATCCACAGAAGTTCAAAGCGCGAACCCAACTGTTGTTTCGTCCTGAACAACTTGTCAAACAGGTATTTCCCCGTCTACCTCCTTGCAACCTGGTTTATTCATAGTAAATTGTAAAAATTACCTCAACACGGCGAGAGCTTAAGAATTCACCACAAAACCAAACATATCCAGCTCCCTCTCAGAGAATTAACGATCGAATTGCACTGGCAGAGCCATTTCACACTAGAAATTTTAGGGAAAACCCTTCTCTGTTCGCGCAGTCGTGAACCATAGCACATAACCTGCTCCTGAATTATCAAAATAGGTCTGCTAAACACGGTGAATAACCTTCACAGAGTGCCAAACAGTATTTCAATTGCTGTAAACCTCTTTTGCAACCCTGCATTCCTCTGAAAATCTTCTTTCTCAGATAACACGTTCTTTATTTATCAATAAGCATTCAAGCAAGCATGGATACTCCCAAGGCATCAGTAGCCCTCAATGTTACTCCCCTGAATGCTCCCCAGAGAGAGCTGGAGTGGCAGGATTTGGCAGACCTTGATTACCAAATCTCAGAGGACAGCCCATCCAAATGCACGTTCCAAATTCATCTGTTAAACGAGCTCAGAGCCAGACATAGAGATGGAACACATATTCTAGCCATTTGGGAGTCCTCCCTCCCAATCTTCAAACTGCCTCAGGTCAACCAGTTCCCTGACCTGATTCACTTATGTGCTGTCTGCTATGACCCCATGCAGAGGGCTGTGCTCAACCCTGAAGGTGCAGTAGTGTTCTATACAACCCCTGAGGCCATCAGGGAGATGCTCCAGTTCAAAACCCCGAAGGAGTTGGTTCCCTTGTCTCTGCTGGACCTGATCAACCAAGGAGCCAAGGTACTAATAGAAGCACAGATCCTAAAGCTGAATCAATTGTTTATCACAAACTCTGACACAGTGCTGCACCCTCCCATTTTTGATGGCTACCTAAATCAGCTGGGTCTGGACCTGGCATACATGATAAGCTCAGTTTTCGGATACAAATCGATGGAGTTTATTGAGGAAACTGTATTAGTGATGATGACAATGTTTTCCCTCGGTAAGACCCCCATTTGTTATGATTATGCTACATATATCTCAGACAAAATACATGAGCAATTTCTACACTTGTCCAGAGAGAAGGTGTTCAGATACACCTCATACATTTATCATCTCATTTTGTACCACCAACATGAGAAGTTCTCCTTTGAGATCAAGAGAACGGATGCAGCAGGAAACCCTAGGTCAATGGTATACTGAACCTCAGTCTTCCACATCCTCACATACTCTCCATACACTTACTCTGAGTTCATAGACCTGTTCATCCATCCAGCTATGTCTCTCTTTGTAACTTCACCCCCTCCAAGACTATCTGATGAGATGCAGAGGATTCTGCAGCTATCCAGTGCCTACAGTATAGGTGATTGGTACTTCTACCAACACTTCACTGTGATCAGAATATATGGGTGTGAGCTGCGCCCATACAAATTGCCCAGGTATGTGCCAATGAGACTCTTTGCCTTGGAATATTTCAGGCAATTTGGCAATGCCGATCAGGTGCACTTTGCAGGAAGGGGTAAAAAGGCACAGCTCAAAGTGAGAAACCAACTTGGCCACTTTATCCTGAACAAAAAAGAAGGATGGAAAGAGGCAGACAGGATGCTAGAAGGCCTTGGCCTAAAACAAAGCTTCCTTTGGAAGCCCTATGACCCAAATAAGTTTATATCCTTGAAAAGGCAAAAATGAAAGCTCTATAGCTATGAGCATGAGAGCATGCTCCACATTCAAAGACATGCCAATCAACCAAAGTGGAGAAGAAACACACTAGAAGAGCCTGTGACTCGAGAAGAGCTAGTTGAAAGAGCTAGAAGGCATTTGTTAAAGATGGCTGACTTAGAATGTCCTTCTCAGGTACTTGCTCTCCCAAAGCCTCAAACAACAGCAATTGCTTCATCTTCTGCAACACAGCAGGAGGCAGTGCAAACCACAGGACAAAGCAAAGGCAAGGAAAAGATCATGTAAGAACCACAGGGCCAACAGGATCAACAACAGCAGCCCCAGCAGGAACAACAACAAGCAGACCAACAGGGTCAGGAAAAGCAAAAAGGAGAGGCCCAGATGGCTACCAAAGAACAAACAGCGCCAGTGGCACCTCCGAGGCAAGACTCTAGGGTTGATTCCTCTGTCCTCCAGACCCCTCAAAGGGAGGACATTAGCAGAAAGAAAGAAAGAGAGACTCCCCTCACTGAAACAATAGAGAAGAGGCAAAGATTAAATCCCTTCTCAGAGGAGGAAATGCCAAGCATGGAGGCTTCTGCCAGCTCCTTGCAACAGGAGCAAGACAGGGCAGCATTGGGAGAAGTGAGCTCCTCAGGGCAGCAGCAGGGAACAGGTGCAAGCATAAAACAACAGTTCAAAGATGCCAAAAGAAGGAGTGAGCCAATAAAGATTTGGCTCTACAATCACCTGCTAAACATGGCACGTGCAAACCAAAAGAGGCTCATGTCTGCATTTGATGTGCAGGAAGGAAAGATGACCATGAGCCACTTCACTCCAACAGTGCAGCAACCACAAACAGCTGCAAATTACATCGGGACCAATCTGGAGGTCTTGTCAAAAGACATCCAGCCGATGGATCAGATTGAGCTTCACAAACAGACGGGTGAGATGGTCTATGCCACCTTGGCTGATAAGACCTTAGTCAACTACAGGCTGCAGAATAGCCTGAACAATATTGCATCACATCTTGAGTTGGAGAAGGCTTCCTCTCAAGCTAAGGATAATAGGATTAAAGCCTTAGAAGAAATAATAATAGAGTTTGGGCATGACCCCAATGATGTTAAGGCTGTACAACAAGTCCTCAAGCTGAGGGATGCTGATATGGCAGCAATAAAGAAGAAATTGAAAATCCCACCAACTCTCCACCCACAAACGGATGAGGTTGCCCAGCAGAGGCAAGAAAAGGATGCAACTTCCTTACTAATGACATTATACAAGGAGCTCATCCAAACACAGGAAAAGATGCAGGAATCAGAAGCCACATTGGAAGCAGCATTGCAGTAGAAGGAGGCGGGGCAGTCCTCTCAGCCACCTCCAGAAACAATAAATCTTGAGGAAACCCCTCAAGGCACTGCCCCTCCCAGCCAACAAGTGCAGCAAGAAGCTCCAGCTACCACAACACCAACCACCTCAGCACCAACAACAGAGCAGGCTGAAAGCCTGGACATGCAGAAGATGAGGAAAGAAATACAGGTACTGGAGTCCTAGATGTCAGAGCTAAGCCAAGCCCAGGACAGCCTGGCAAAAATAAATGAGAAATATGACAAATCAAAGCAAAATGTGGCTGAGAGGGAAAGGGAGGTAAAGGCCCTGAAAAAGAGGATTGATGTGCTAGAAAAAGAGCTCACATTGGATAAAGTCACAACAGAGCTCAAAAGGGTCATCTAGACCACTATTGGCCAGTCAATAACAAACCAGTGGGAATATATTGAGGCCATATATGAGCAAGTGGCACTCGTAGGCAGAGCACGAAAAGAAATGCAGAGGGCAAGGGCATCTCTAGGCAACATGCCTGAGATTGCCCCGAAGATGATAGAAGTGCTGAACTACAGAACAAGTTCCCAGCTGGTAAGAATGGGGATTGGAAACAGGACTGAGACTGTCTCCTTAATAAAAAGAGTCCTGATAATGAGAGACCTGATTCAGACCCTGAACAGAAGAATCCAGGATATGCAAGCTGATATCAACAAATTTCAGAATAGGTTTCTTGCCTTATAGGACAGGGGGCTCCCTAGTATATTAGATCCTTCAGGAAAATTACTCTCCCATGAGAAATATGTTAAGAGAGTAAGCAATTTTGCAGCAACACAGATTGCAGAGGCGCCTAGTACATCTGCAGAGGTAGGCCCAGTAACAGGGCAAATTCTTTTTGATAGAGTAGATAATTTATTTTTTATTAGAAATGAAGTTGAACATTTATTTGATGAGCCCCCTCACTTCTATAAGTATACAGAGGCTGATGAGACCATAGGGTCAATTTTGAAACATCAGTTGCCTTCATCAGATACATGGGAGGAATTGATTCGATTACTGTTGAACCAAAGTCAGTAATCGCAGTTTTTTCTTCAAACAAACAGTTTGAATCTCATACACAGTAGGAGAAATACACATCAGCAGGTATGAAGACAGAGGCTGAGCCAACTCAGCATAGGTAGTCAGGCCACAACAGCAGTATCAGCAGTCACAGGTGGCAGGGCCGAGAAGACACAGAAAGTTGCAGCTGCACAGCCACGTCATTCAGCAGTTATGCCAAGCGCTCAACCGACTCCGTGAACCCCAAAGGTCAATATTGCTCTGACAGGAGTTTAGAGCCTTTATAACTCATTTAAGATTGTAATAACTTCTCATCTGCAAAGCCCTATACGAGTAAAAGAAGATATTTTCTCTGTCAGATGACTCAATGCCTGAGATATTTTGTAATAAACCTCTATATATTTCCCCTCGCAGTTGTTAGCAGGGGTTGGACTCCGGATGTAAGAAATCTCTTGATATCTATTCTGTTACTCCTCTATTGTAAATCTTCCGACAACTAATACAAAGGATGATGGGATTTCCAAAAGCATTGTGTTTCTGATGTCTGGCTGGTGTATGGCTGAAAGTTGCAAGATTCCTGTGTATTCCATGACTCAATAAGTTTTCTTGTTACTCTTTGTTATATATATGTTCATTATACTTTCATATATCTTTCATGCTTCCGTGTACTCAATATCTAAGTAGCAAGGAAAAGGAATAGCCTTCAGGACTTAATCATTGATTACCCTGAGCTCAATCTAAGCTATTTCATATGTTTTCTTCAGTTATGGTAACGAAAGAGTAATTCTTAAGTGCTGCCTTTCATACCATATCATCACAGTAATCTATTTGTTCAGGAATTCAAGTAATTCGCTCCTAAATAATATACCTCTCTCCCACTACCCAACTCAGTGAAGAATTCTTAAATGCTCTTTGCTAGTTGTTTCTCATTTCACTCTCACAATTTACAGTTTGTTTTATGAAATACATACAGGCCCTGTAATCCCAGCAGCACTTAAGCCAGGATCTCAAGGAAGCAACAACTACAGACCCCATTGCCCAATGGATTAGTTTCACCTGCGGAGAACACTCTAGAAGATATCAGAATCATCTTCCCAACCAAACATAAAAGACAATCAAACATTCACTTTATAACTAGCCTAAAAACTCCACTAAAATAGTGACAAATCATAAAGAGAGAGCCCTCTCTGATTACAGCTTGGCTAGAAGTTGTAGTCCAAAGATTGGTTAGTAGTTACCCCGGCCGTATTCCCTTGGGAGTCAAAGGGAACAACCTGGGTGTTAACATAAATGGCGACCCCACTAGGGACTTTCAGTATCTAGAGGTGACTCTATATCTAGCAGGGATTACATTCAAAATCTGAACATCAGTCAAGAAACTTTCATAACTGCTCCTACACAAACATCTGCAGCCTTAAGGTGGAGCTGACTCAGATATCATTTTTGCCCAATACAGATACACAGAGTCTTTCAAACCTCCTGACCAGTCCTTACTATACAAATCTTTCAAAAATCTTAAGAAAGACTAGCTCAGAAGCTGGCTCCCAAAAAGAATCTTCGGTACACTAGGGCTAATCCTGACCCCAACCCTCCTACTGTCTTCCAAAATCCCAATACAATCCCCAGACTAATTAGGAATCAGCAAAAACAAGACAACCTTGCTGACCTTAGTCCAGAGACAGTTCACCCTAACCCCATCTCCACTCCAATCAAAGTCTTATTCCGTTCTACCCCTAATTCCCCTAGCTCTCCATCGACATCTCAAAGCCCCCCACCCACATCTTCTTCCCCTTTACACATTCCCTTGACCAACACTCTAAATCCCTCTATACCTGTTACCCCTGTGGTACCCACTGTCCCTTTTATCCCAGTTTCCTTTATCAACCCCCAAAATCTTGTGAATATGGCTATGAGGTATGCACCTCTGCAGCTACCTGCCAATCCTGTGGCCTTACCTCAAGATTATCATGCCAAAATCTCATATTTTGACTCCACTAGCCCTTATTCAGCTATCCAACATGCTAAGAGAATGCAAGATCATTTTGAAAATTATGAGATATATGATGATACTGTAAGAATGAGAATATTTGTCCAAAGCTTAACAGGGGATGTGAGAACCTGGTTCTCACTTCCTGCAAACACCATCAATAACCCTGATGAGCTTTACCAATCCTTCACAAACAGATGGGATAAAAAGAAGGATCCTCTACATATACTTGGTGAATATGACATGATTAAAAGAGGTCCTCAAGAGACAGTTTTGGAATACTGTGCTAGGTTTAATAATGTATATAATGCAATACCTCAAAACCTGAGACCTCCCCCTGACTTAGCCTTATATGAATTCCCAGATGGATTTGACCCGGACATGGCTTACCAACTAAAGGAAAGAGCCCCTCAAACCCTTGAAGAAGCTCAGAAGGTTGCTGTGACAGTTGAGGCAAACCTGATTGCTAAGAGGAATAGGGCTAGATTAGAAAAGAGAGTTGCCTTTAAGCAGGAACCCTCAGCCTTTGACCAAAAATTAGATGCAATAATCTCTAGTATGAAGAAGTTGGGCGACAGGGTAGAGTCTGTGGAAAGAAACCCTTCATGGGAGGCACCACCAAATAACGCTAACAGGAATCCAAACTTTAGGAGGAACCAAAATCCTAGTGGGGGCAAAACCAACAATGATCCAGAAATAAGGCCTCCATTTCAAGAAAACTATGCTGAAACATCAACATCAGAAGAAAAAGTGGATGACACCCATATCCACTTAATGGGTCTTGATGATGAGCACCAAGTCTTCCTAAGTCGAGAGGATCATGAAGAAGAAGACAACAAACAATTTCAAACAAAGTCAGGAGAATCATTTGATTTCAAACAAGGCTATGACACAGCTGTCTATGAGGTCCACAAACAATACAAACTACGAAGCAGGACTGTAAACATAACACAGCCTGAGAAAACCAAGGATAGACTATAGCCCAAGAGTGCCATAGTAACTGAACCAATGAATGCTACTGATGCACTCACTAGGGAAGTAACAATTGAAGAAATTACTGAACAAACACCAAATCCACCAGCTACATCATCTGTACATCCCAATCCAAGAAAAAGGCCTCAAGAGGTGATTGAGAAACATAAGCCCCAAAATCAAGAAGAAACCTTACCAAATAAAGAAAGGGGACTCACCCATAGCACTAAAATCCAAGCTGAGAAACCCTTTGACTTGGAAGCTGAAATTGGAAAACTAAAAATAGCCATCCCTCTGGCAGAGCTAGCCAAGAATGAAATCTATAAACAGCAGATTGAGAAGTCCCTCCAACTCACTCAAAATAAAGACAATGTCAATGTGGACAATGTCAATGTGTTGGATGACACCACAGAATTACTATTTTGCCCAGAGGTTGATGGAAAAATAACAGGCTCGGGGATCGTACCCTTTTATGTCAGCTTGCATGTACATGACAAGATATTACACAATGCAATGTTCGACTCAGGTGCATCCCATAACTTAATGCCAAAATATGTCATGGAAAGGCTGAATTTAGATATTGCCAGGCCATACAAGGACCTGTTCTCATTTGATTCCAGCCAGGTTAAATGTCTAGGCCTAATAAAAGACTTGTGTATATCCCTGGTCCAATACCCAAACAAAACAATCTTGATGGACGTTGTTGTTGCTGACATCCCACCCAAATATGGGATGTTATTGTCAAGATCATGGGGAGCTAAACTTCAAGGGTCTCTTCAATTAGACATGTCTTATGATACTATCACAGTCTTTGGCCAACCCAAGAGATTGTATAGAGAGTCTCTGATGAAATACATGGTCAGCACTACAGAGAAGCCTCAGAACTTCCCTATATATGCTATCCATTCTGACATAGACTCATATATCCTCTTTAATGAAAATATAGGTAACAAAAACAATCAAGAAACTCAGATAACTAAAATAAATCAGCCTGCCAATCAAGGAAATCCTGTCATACAAACACTGGTTGAATCAAAGGATGCAAATATTCAAGAATACAAAACAAATGATGATGAAATCAGGACACCTAAACAGGATCAGGAATCAAATGAACAAATTGCTCCTCAAGAAACCAAGATAACCCCACCAAGGGAGAAGGATGCAATGAAAGCCAAACTGAAAGAACAGCCCATACTCTAGCTAACAAATCCAGACCATAGAGTCAGTATTCAAACCCCCCTAGAAAAGGACATTCTGTGGTTCTTGGAATTTGATGGATCAGTTAACAAACTAGGGGCAGGAGCAGGAGTGTGGGTGTACAACAAACAGAACAGCCATGCAGAGGGCAGAGCCTACAGACTCAACTTTAAATGCACCAACAGCATGGCTGAATATGAGGCTCTCCTACTAGGCCTCAAGTTGGTACAATCCCTACAAGCTATAAGAATATCAATCCTAGGGGATTCTGATTTAGTTATCCAACAATTCAAAGGCAATTTTGTTACCAATGATAGAAGACTCAGGTCTTATAGGTCTACTGCCACTGAGCTACTAAAGTCTTTTACTAAGTTCCAGATTACCAAAGTTCCTAGGGCTCAGAACCCTCATGCTCATAGTCTAGCCACTTTTGCGAGTACTTGCAAGCTCCCTTTTGAGCCCCATCACTGTTTTACAACTGAAGTAAAACACAAACCATCGGTCCCAAACAATATAAAGGACTGGCAGGTGTTTGACAATGACACACAAATCAACAGTTTTCTGACTTTACAAGAAGAATTTTCAGGTCTAAACATAGACACTGCGTCAGCAAGTCAATCTCAAATACTTAAGATAGAAAATCAATCACAAGTACATGATGAACACAACTGCCAAGTAATATCACCCAAAACAGCCAATCAAATGCTACATCCTACAATCTTCAACCAACACAACATACAATAAATCCAACAGGTTGAATATGAGGAGATAGTTGAATATGAAACTGAGGTGATACAATTAAAGGACAATTTTCTTCCAATAGGCTTAGCCCCTTTGGAAGACATTTTTGACTCCAACGATGTTCCCAACAAACCAAAATTTCAACCCCTAAACACTACTATAGAGGAACATAACATTGGGACGGTTGAACAGCCTAAAATCATAAAACTATCTCCTGCATTACCTCCTGACCAAAAGCCCAAATACATTGACCTTTTTAAGGAGTTTCAAGATGTGTTTGCATGGAGTTATGAGGATCTAAAATCCTATGATACCTCTGTGATACAACACACCATCTCACTAAAGCCAAATCAGAAACCTTTTAAACAAAAACTAAGGAGAATTAATCCTATGCTCCTCCCAGCAATGGAACAAGAGGTACAAAAAATGTTCAAAGCAGGCATCATAGCACTAATCAGATTCTCTGATTGGATTTCAAACTTGGTCCCTACAAGGAAGAAAACTGGGGAGATTAGGCTCTGTGTTGATTTGAGAAACCTCAACCAAGTATCATTAAAAGACAACTACCCCCTACCCAAGATGGATCACATCCTGCAGAGAGTAGTAGGGGCCTCAAGGATTTCCTTGCTTGATGGGTTCTCAGGCTTCAACCAGATCTTAGTCCATCCTGATGATCAGGAGAAAACTACATTTACAACCCCATGGGGGACCTTTAAATATGTTAAAATGCCTTTTGGTTTGAAAAATGCAGGGGCTATATTCCAAAGAGAAATGGATATTGCTTTTTCTAAAGAGATCCATGACTTCCTTGTCATTTATTTGGATGATCTCACACCTTTTTCAAAATCCGACCAAGACCACTTGAAACATTTGAGGTAGATATTTACAACTTGCAGGAAATATGGAATTTCCTTGAACCCTAAAAAATCCTTGTTTGGTCTAGAGGAAGGAAAACTACTGGGTCACATTATTTCCAAAGATGGTATCAGAATTGACCCAGACAAAATCCAGGCCATCCAGCAAATGCCCCATCCAAGGAATATAAAGGAATTACAAGCCTTTTGGGGGAAAATCAACTTTCTAAGAAGGTTTATCCCAAACCTGGCTGAGCTGAGCAGATTGCTTAATAACATGCTCAAAAAGGATTCCAAAGTTAAATGGACAGTGGAGGCTAAACAAGCTTTTGAGGGCATTAAATTTGCCCTTACCCAAACCCCTGTCCTAACTAACCCTCAGTTTGATAGAGAGTTCATCATATTCTCCTTTGCCTCTGAGCACACAATCGTTGTAGTATTACTACAGAAAGATGACCAAGGGAATGAAAAACCCATTGCTTTCTTTAGTAAAGCTCTTAGATATGCACCTCTCAAGTACCAGATCATGGAAAAACAAGCATATGCTTTGGTTAAAGCTATTAAGGACTTTAGGATTTACATCCTGTACTCCCATATAATAGCCTATGTGCCAAGCCCAATTGTCAAAGATATACTCACTCAAGAAAACTTGGAGGGTAGAAGAGGAAAATGGATTGCAAACATTCTGGAATTTGACATCGAAATAAAACCTACAAAACTTATAAAAGGGCAGGGCTTGGCCAAATTAATGTCTGAAACAAATTTCCAAGCCCTAGACATCAACCAACTGGACAGTGAACCGAAGCTGGTGACTCCAAAGATCAATGTAGCCTTTGAACAATCCCCCTGATATTCTGATATTTGTTATGTGTTACAAAACCTGTGTGCTCCCCCAGGGCTGTCCAGAACTAAGTGTAGGTTCTTAAAAATGAAAGCTTTGAAATTCTGTGTCATGAAAGAAAATCTGTTTTGGAAAAACCATGAGGGCATCTGATTAAATTGTTTGATTGAAAATGAAGCTAATAAGATCATGGAAGAATTTCATGCAGGTGATTGTGGTGGGCATCTATACTGGAAGTCCACTGTGGACAAAATACTTAGAGCTAGATACTATTGGCCCACTATTTTCTCTGATGTCAAGAAATTCACCACTGCATGTCACAAATGTCAAGTATTTGAAGGAAAGAGACAATTGCTGCCACTACCCCTAAGGCCTATTGCAACAGAGAGGCCATTTCAGCAATGGGGCCTGGATTTCATTGGAGAAATCAATCCCTCATCTTTAGGCCAACATAAATGGATTCTGACAGCAACAGGCTACTTCACAAAGTGGATTGAAGTAATCCCATGCAGACAAGCAAATGACTCCACCATCATACAATTCCTCGAGACCAATATTCTTGCTAGATTTGGATGTCCAGATAAAGTAATAACAGACAATGCTGTTGCTTTCAGATCTAAAAAGATGATCAGCTTCTGCCACAAATTCCACATTACTTTGGGCCATTCTACTGCATATTTATCCCCAAGGGAATGGTCTGGCAGAATCATCAAACAAAAGCTTGGTAAATATGATCAAGAAGGTGTTGGAGGAGAACAAGAAAAAATGGCATAAGAAACTTATCAATGCCTTATGGGCAGATAGACTAACAACCAAAAGATCAATTGGGGTCAGCCCATATGAGTTAGTCTATGGATTAGAAGCCAAGTTCCCCTCATCACTAGGAATCCCTGTTATGAAGCTACTCCAAGAAAGTCAAGCTGAGCCCAATGATATGCAAAGGAGAGTGAATCAGATTATATGCTTACAGCAAACCAGGGACCAAGTTTATAACAGAGTCCAAATCTTACAGGAAAAACTAAAAAAGGCTTTTGATAGAAGGACCAAGGCTGAGGATTTTAACATAGGTGACAAAGTTCTCAAGTGGGATTCAAGGAGAGAGAACAAAGGAAAGCATGGAAATTTTAATTCCCTTTGGAGAGGACCATTTCTCATCCAAGCAGTGCAAGGAAATAACACCTACTTTCTTGAAAATCTTGATAAAACTGGCTTGGATGAAGGCCCTGTCAATGGCAGGATGCTAAAGCACTACTTTGACTACTCTCCATAAATCTAGCATGCCTGCCCTTGTACATAATTTGTAGTATATATAAATCTTTTGTATATATTGTTATTTATAAAGCATGAGAATGAGTTCATTTCAAGAAACATTACAGATACAAGAAGGGACTGAACTGCATCATGTATTTTCAATAGCTCAGTCTGCATTTTGAGGAATCAAGGATGAAAAGCTCCAAAGTTTGAAAGCAGTAGCTAAAGGGCCAAGGCATACTGACCTGTTGTTCTTGGTCTTTCAAGGAGAAAAACCATCCCCATGTGGAGCCACTGTTGGATACCTATACCAATAGGTTTCATATTTCATGATTGGCAAATTCAAGTGCCAAATATGCTCTACTTTTCTGCTACAAAGGTTCCATATTTGCAAGAAAAGACAAGGTGTGTATATGCCTTCATACCCATTAAAGTTCTTATGGATGACTCAATAGTCTAATCTGGATCATGCCATGTTTTCAATTTATGTTGTAGAATAGAGAAAGAAATCTGTCCAAACTGTTTAATCTTGGCAGATCAGTAGTTAGGCAGAGAAACTAAGATTCCCAACTGCTTAATTTGGGGCCTTGGAAGAAATAAGGGTAGTGCTAGATAGGAAATGAAAGCAAAAGCCAATGGAAAAGAAAAGGCACACAAGGGGTTTGCAAGTCCAAGTGCACCCTTCAAGAAGAAATAAAAAATGCTAGGAAAAATAGTTGGGTAGGTAGATGGGGTTGCAGAAGTGGTGTTCCTTCCAAGATCAACTTTGCTAACCAAGTACAGGCAAGGCAACACAATGGAGCATAACTAACTTCCCTTTTCCCTTTTGGACACCACTCATTACTAATACCCCTTCATAGAGTTGTGTACATCAGAGAGACTCAAAGCTTTATGTTGGTCCTTATGGCCTTAGAAGCCACATTTCTTGTGTAAAGTTCTTTTCATTTTGATCTACTCTTTACACTAAGTTGTTTTCAAGAAAAACTTAGTAGTATTGTTCCTCATTCACATGTTCACCCATATTAACCTCTAACTCTATTATCTAGCTCCCTATGCTTCACTTCCCCTACTATTATAACACCATGGTGTATAAACCCTAAACAATGTATAAATATCCCCACCTTGGCATTATAGCCATAAGTTGCACTACTAGGGCATTGGATTAACATCTGGTTAAGCTCAAGAACCCAAGTCTAACCCCTTTTCTCCATCAGAACCTATCTACCTAGCCAACTGTTTATTTTTGCCTAAAAAACCTTTGAAGAAAACCCTTTGTGCACCCTCATACCACTAAAAGGCAAAAATTTCATAAAATCTACCTTCCCCGCCTTATCCCAAGGTCGGGAGCCAGTATGCGCCTTTTTCATGAAAAACCATCAAACCCGCCTATCCTAAGTTTTGCCTTCATGTCCCTCATGTGAAAATTTCATAAAAGAAAAAACCTTGGTCTCTCGCCTTTTCCTAATGTCGTCGGGTAAATTTAATTTTCGCAAAAGAAACATTGGAAAAACCATTGTAAATCATTCATAAACCAAAGGGTCCCGCCGGGCGCACTTGCCAAAAATATTATTATTTTAAGCTGCCCGTTGACTTTACCCTCCGTGCATATTCCCTGCCCGACAGCCGTCAGATCTTGCACTTGAAATCCAACGGTCCTCGTGGATTTCGGAAGGGCCCCGATGACCGAAAGATATCGTCCGATATCTGTCAGACGATGATGTCACGCGGGGCCACGCGTCGCTCCCAAACTCCGTCGGAGCCCCTTCTGACAGATTCCTTGCCGTATAGGAGGGGGCCCGATATGAAGACACCTATCCGCTCGCGTCACCATCCCGTTGGCGCCTATGTCATCACCACGACCGCGCACCCTGTCCTCCATTCGTCCACCTGGCCGCCACCTCATTGCCCCCGTGGACTGGTCTCAGGCCACCACGTCACCTGATGACGTCCTGCTGACATCATCCGACCCGGACTCACTTGCTGACGTCATGCTGACGTTACTCAAAAAAGCGCGCCAATAAGCCAAAAAATCCATATTTTGACGATTTTACGTGTTTTTTATCACTTTTTGTAAAAAGCACCTCTGCTCTCTCTGCATGCGCATTACGACGAACAATTCGCCAACCAACTCTAGACCATCCACAGAAGTTCAAAGCGCGCACCCAACTGCTGTTTCGTCCTGAGCAACTTGCTAACCAGGTATTTGCCCGTGAACCTCCATGCAACCTAGTTTATTCACTATAAATTGTAAAAAATACCTGAACACGGCGGAAGCTTAAGAATTCACCACAAAACCAAACATACCCAGCTCCCCCTTGAAGAATTAACGGTCAAATTTCACTGGCAGAGCCATTTCGCACTAAAATTTTAGTGAAAACCCTTTTCTGTTCGTGCAGTCGTGAACCACAGCCCATAACCTGCTGCTAATTATTAAAAGGGGTCTGCTAAACACTGTAAGAAGCCTTCTCAGAGAGCCCAACAGTATTCTATTCTGCTATAAATCTACCCTGCTACCCTGCATTCCTCTAAATCCCACTTTCTCAAATAGCACGTTCATTAGTTGTCAAAAAGCATTCAAACAGACATGGACACCCCCTCGGCATCAGTAGCCCTCAATGTTATTCCCCTGAATGCCCCCCAGAGAGAGCTGGAGTGGCAAGATTTGGCAGACCTAGATTACCAAATCTCAGAGGACAGCCCATCCAAATGCAAGTTCCACATTCATCTGCTAAATGAGCTCAGGGCTAAGCACAAAGATGGAACAGATATTCTAGGCATTTGGGAGTCCTCCCTCCCAATCTTCAAGCTGCCTCAGGTTAACTAGTTCCCTGACCTGATTCACTTATGCGCTGTCTGCTATGACCCTATGCAGAGGGCTGTGCTCAACCCTCAAGGTGCAGTAGTGTTTTACACCACCCCTGAGGCCATCAGGGAGATGCTCCAGTTCAAAACCCAAAAGAAGTTGGTTCCCTTGTCCCTGCTGGACCTGATCAACCAAGGAGCCAAGACACTGACAAAAGCACAGATCCTAAAGTTGAATCAATTATTTATCACAAACTCTGACACAGTGCTGCACCCTCCCATTTTTGATGGCTACCTAAATCAACTGGGTCTGGACCTAGCATACATGATAAGCTCAGTTTTGGGATACAAATCAATGGAGTTTATTGAGGAAACTGTTTTAGTGATGATGACAATGTTTTCCCCGGGCAAAACCCCCATTTGTTATGATTATGCCACATACATCTCAGACAAGATACATGAGCAATTTCTACACTTGTCCAGAGAGAAGGTGTTCAGATACACCTCATACATATATCATCTCATTCTGTACCACCAACATGAGAAGTTCTCCTTTGAGATCAAGAGAACTGATGCAGCAGGGAACCCAAGGTCAGTGGTATACTGGACCTCAGTCTTCCACATCCTCACATACTCTCCATACACATATTCTGAGTTCATAGACTTATTCATCCATCCAGCTATGTCTCTTTTTTTAACCTCACCCCCTCCAAGACTGTCTGATGAGATGCAGAGGATTCTGCAACTATCCAGTGCCTACAGCATAGGGGATTGGTACTTTTACCAACACTTCACTGTGATCAGAATATATGGTTGTGAGTTGCACCCATACAAATTGCCCAGGTATGTGCCTATGAGACTGTTTGCCTTGGAATATTTCAGGCAATTTGGCAATGCCGATCAGGTGCACTTTGCAGGAAGGGGAAAAAGGCACAGCTCAAAGTAAGAAACCAACTTGGCCACTTCGTCCTAAACAAAAGAGAAGGATGGAAAGAGGCAGACAGGATGCTAGAAGGCCTTGGCCTAAAACAAAGCTTCCTTTGGAAGCCCTATCACCCTAACAACTTCATATCCTTGAAAAGGCAGAAATGCAAACTCTCTGGCTATGAGCATGTGAGCTTGCTCCACATCCAAAGACATGCCAACCAACCAAAGTGGAGAAGAAACACACTGGAAGAGCCAGTTACCCAAGAATAACTAGTTGAAAGAGCTAGGAGGCATTTGTTAAAAATGGTTGACTTAGAATCTCCTTCTCAGGTACTTACTCTGCCAAAGCCTCAAACAGGAGCAGCTGCTTCATCTTCTGCAACACAACAAGAGGCAGTGCAAACAATAGATCAAGGGTAGAGCAAAGGCAAGGAAAGGGTCATGGAAGAACAACAGGGTCAACAGGATCAACAACAGTAGCCCCAACAGGAACAGCAGCAAGGAGACCAACAGGGTCAACAAAAGCAAACAGGAGAGGCCCAAATGGCCACCAAAGAACAGACAACACCAATGGCACCTCCAAGGCAGGATTCTAGGGTTGACTCCTCCGTCCTCCAAACCCCTCAAAGGGAGGATGTTAGCAGAAAAAGAGAAAGGGAGACTCCCCTCACAGAATCATCTGAGAAGAGACAAAGGTTAAATCCCTTCTCAGAAGAGGAAATGCCAAGCATGGAGGCTTCTGCCAGCTCCTTGTAATAGGAGCAAGACAGGGCAGCATTGGGAGAAGTGAGCTCCTCAACTCAACAAAAAGGAGCAGGAACAAGCATCAAACAACAGTTTAAAGATGCAAAGAGAAGGAGTGAACCACTGAAGATTCAGCTCTACAATCACCTGCTGAATATGGCTCCCTCAAACCAACAAAGGCTCATGTCCGCATTTGATGTGCAAGAGGGAAAGATGACCATGAGCCACTTCACTCCAACAGTGCAGCAACCACAAACAGCTGCAGACTATATCAGGACCAATCTGGAGGTCCTGTCAAAAGACATCCACCCAATGGATCAAATTGAGCTCCACAAACAGACGGGTGAGATGGTCTATGCCACCTTGGCTGATAAGACCTTAGTCAACTACAGGCTGCAAAATAGCCTAAACAATACTGCAGCATAGCTTGAGTTGGAAAAGGCTTCCTCTCAAGCTAAAGATAACAGGATCAAAGCCTTAGAGGAAATAATAATAGAGTTTGGGCATGACCCCAATGATGTTAAAGCTGTACAACAAGTCCTCAAGCTGAGGGATGCTGATATGGCAGCAATAAAGAAGAAATTGAAAATCCCACCAACTCTCCACCCACAAACGGATGAGGTTGCCCAACAGAGGCAAGAAAAGGATGCAGCTTCCTTACTAATGACATTATACAAGGACCTCATCCAAACACAAGAAAAGATACAGGAATCAGAAGCCACATTGGAAGTAGCATTACAGCAGAAGGAGGCAGGGCAATCCTCACAGCCACCTCCAGAAACAATAAACCTTGAGGAAACCCTTCAAGACACTGCCCCTCCCAGCCAACAAGTGCAGCAAGAAGCTCCAACTACCACAGCACCAACCACCTCAGCACCAACAACAGAGCAGGCTGAAAGCCTGGACATGCAAAAGCTAAGGAAAGAAATACAGGTACTGGAGTCCCAGATGTCTAAGCTAAGCCAAGCCCAGGACAATCTGGCAAAGATAAATGAAAAATATGATAAATCAAAACAAAATGTGGCAGAAAGAGAGAGGGAGGTTAAGGCCCTCAAGAAGAGGATTGCTGAGCTAGAAAAAGAGCTCACATTGGACAAAGTCACAACATAGCTCAAGAAGGTCATCTGGACCACCATTGGCCAGTCAATAACAAACCAAAGGGAATATATTGAGGCCATATATGAGCAAGTGGCAGTCATAGGAAGAGAACGAAAAGAAGTGCAGAGGGAAAGGGCATCTCTAGGCAACATGCCTGAGATTGCCCCTAAGATGATAGAAGTGCTAAACTACAGAACAAGTTCCCAGCTGGTAAGAATGGGAATTGGAAACAGGACAGAGACTATCTCCCTAATCAGAAGAGTCCTGACAATGAGAAACCTGATTCAGACCCTGGACAGAAAAATCCAGGATATGCAAGCTGATATCAACAAATTTCAAAACAGGTTTATGGCCTTACAGGATAGGGGGCTCCCTAGCCTATTGGATCCCTCAGGAAAATTACTCTCCCATGAGAAATATGTCAAGAGAGTAAGCAGTTTTGCAGCAACACAGATTGCAGAGGCACCTAGTACATCCTCAGAAGCAGGCCCAGTAACAGGGCAGGTTCTTTTTGATAGAGTAGATAATTTATTTTTTATTAGAAATGAAATTTCACATTTATTTGATGAGCCCCCTCACTTTTATAAGTATACAGAGGCTGATGAGACCATGGGGTCAATTTTGAAACATCAGTTGCCTTCATCAGATACATGGCAGGAATTGATATGATTACTGTTAAACCAAAGTCAGTAATTGCGATTTTGCCTTTGAAAAATAATTTGAATCTCATACACAGCAGGACAAAGACACATCAGCATGTATGGAGACAGAGGCTGAGCAAACTCAGCACAGGTACTCGGCCACAACAGCAACATCAGCAGTCACAGGTGACAGGGCCGAGAAGACACAGGAAGTTACAGCTGCACAGACACGTCATTCAGCAGTTATGTCAAAGTCGCTCAACCGACTCCGTGAGCCCCAAAGGTCAAAATTACTCTGACAGGAGTTAAGAGCCTTTATAACTCATTTAAGATTGTAATAACTTCTCATCTGCAAGCCCTGTACGAGTGGAAGAAGAAATTTTCCCTCTCAGATGACTCAATGCCTGAGATATTTGTAATAGACTTCTATATATTTCCCCTCACATTTGTTAGCAGGGGTTGGACTCTGGATGTAAGAAATCTCTTGATATCTATTCTGTTACTCTTCTATTGTAAATCTTCAGACAACTAATACAAAAGGATGATGGGATTTCCAAAGCATTGTGTCTCTTGATGTCTTGCTGGTGTATGGCTGAAAGTTGCAGGATTCCTGCGTATTCCATGGCTCAATAAGTTTTCTTGTTACTCTCTGTTATATGTTTGTTATACTTTCATATATCATTCATGTTCTCCATGTATCAAATATCTAAATAGCAAGGAAAAAGAATAGTCTCAGGATTTAATCATTGGTTACCCTGAGCTCAATCTAAGCTATTTCAAATGTTTTCTTCAGTTATGGTAATGAAAGAGTAATTCTTAAATGCTACCTTTCACACTATATCATCACAGTAATCTATTGTTTCAGGAATTCAAGTAATGCTCCTAAGTAATAGATCTCTTGCCCACATCCCAGCTCAGCGAAGAATTCTTAAATGCTCTTTGCTAGTTGATTCTCATTTCACCCTCACAATTTACAGTGCCCTGTAATTCCAGCTGTACTCAAGTCAGGATCTCAAGGAAACAACAGCTACAGACCCCATTGCCCAATGGATTAGTTTCACTTGCAGAGAACACTTTAAAACTATCAGAAGCATCCTCCCAACCAAACATAAAAAACAATCAAAACATTTACTTCATAACTAGCCTAAAACTCCACTAGAATAGTGACAAACCTTACAGAGAGAGCCCTCTCTGATTACAGCTGGACTAGAAGCTGTAGTCCAAAGATTGGTTAGTAGTTACCCCGGCCGTATTCCCTTGGGAGTCATAGGGAACAACCTGGGTGTTAACACAGCCGTTCCATGATATTGTACATTTTTGTCATGCTTGTTATATCCCTAGCCAAAGGGCTATTGTTGCCCCAAATCAGCAGTTGTTATTCACCATTACACCTGAGTCAATCAACCAAATGCTACAAATCCAATCTAGTCCTGATCAGACTCCTCTATCCATTGGAAACCTATTGGACTTATACATCACATTAGACCAGGTGAAAATCAAGCAAATCTTCCAGAATTTCATCATTGAAGACCTCCATAATCCTACAGATACCCCACCCTATGCTGCCACCATTTTCTGAGAAACTGGCAGACACATAATCACCATGCTCTCATGCATCCTAGGATACACCTTAGATGAGCATGTGGATGAGGTCATCCTGGCCTTCCTGTCCATTTTCACTCCAAGCAAGCCTCCTGCTACCATGTATGATTATGCTCTATTCATTGCAGACAGAATGCATGAACAATTCACCAGACTTCCCGCTCAAAGAGTTTTCAAATACTCTTTAGTGTTGTTTTATATTTTTTTGTATTACCAGGTAGATAAGTTCCTTGTGAGCATCCAGAAGTTGGACACCAAGGGAAAGGAGAGATTCTTTTGTATACCTTGTCATGACCATGATGACTTCTAATACTCAGCCTAGAATAAGCCAAGACATCAAGAGAGTGCTACAATTGGTAAAGAACAACAAGGTGGGAGGCTGGTACGTCTACCAGAACCACACTAAGATCAGAGTTTATTGCTGCCAGTTAGCCCCTTATAAATTGCCAAAATACCTCCCTATGAGGATATATTCCCTTGAATGTTTCAGACAAATCATCAATTCTGATGAGGTCCACTTCTTACCTGCTAGGAAGAAAACCCTATTCAAGGTAAAAAACCAATTGGGCCCATTCATTTGCAACAATAGAGATATTGGACCAGAGGCCGACAGGTTACTACAACAGATGAAATTCAGAAACAACTTCATATGGAAGTATGACCCTCATGGGGTCATAAACAAGTTGAGACTTAAGGTCAAGTTGGGACCGTACATCCACCACCCAAGACGAGACATTGAACAGTTTTCCAACCAATTCGAGTGGGTGAAGAATAAATTGATTGATATGGACAGCACAGTTGTGGATGTTAAGAACACACTGATTGATCTTAAAAAACAATTTGACTAGAGCTCTTTCCTACATGTTCCAGAACTAGGAGAATCAATGAATGTTCATCCTGTGTTACAGACCCCGGCCAGTGAAGAAAAGAATCCAAAGAGGAACAGGGATTAGGCATCCATCTCTACCATGCACACTACAAATGAGTTGTTTGAGCTAAGAAAGAGGCCCAAATTGAATCCTGTGTCTGAACAGGAGGAGAACATTACATCAGAGGAAATAACTAACACTGAGACAATGGGGTAAAGAAGCAGTTTCCTCAGGTGAAACACAAAAACCATCAACCTCCAACACACAAATGATAGAGAGACAATAGAGTGTTGAGGTTTCTTCCATTGCCAGGCTAGCTGACAAGGAAAAGGACATCAAAGACAAATTCAAATAGATAAAGATGAGGAATGAGAAGTTGAAGGCAAAGACATATGCCTATTACTTCAAGCATACTCCACCAAACCAGAGCAGATTGATGTTAGACTTTGACATCAAAGCAGGAAAAATGCAGGTTTCATTTTTGCAGCCCACTGTACAGCAACCAAATACCTAGGCATACTATAAGAAGAATAATTTTGAGGTGTTGGCCAAGGATGTTCATCCCATTGATCAGATAGATTTCCATAAGCAGTCTAGAGAAATGATTAACTTCACCCTCATAGGAAAGGCCATGGATGCCTATAAGCTACAAGATTCATTGGATAATGTGATAGCCAAATACAAATTGGAGAAGGCCTCCTCACAAGCCAAAGACAACAGAATAAATTCCTTGGAGGACTTGGTCATTCAACTGCGCCATGAACCAAGTGATATTAAGGCCACAGAGAAATTAATCAAAAGGAAGAATGAGGACATAACAACCCTCAAGAAACATTTGAAGCTACCTCATTTACAACACCCACAAATAAAGGTCGTGGAAATTCAGAACAATCATGAATAAATGATGGACCTAGTGCTGCAACTGAATAATCAGCTCAAGGAGATGGAGAAAGAGTAGGAAAGCTTGATGCGGCTTAAACAAGCTATTTTGGATGATACTCCTGCAACTGTCATCCCAACAGTTACCACTGTTGAACCTTCTACTTTGGAAGCATCATTGGCCCCCGCTGCTCCAATGGCCATAGCACTACCGACATCTACACCAACTACATCAGCAATAGGACTGACAACAACAAGCTCCATAGGTGATGAAGCAAAAAAGCTGGTCAAAGCAATGGAAGAAATGTCCATTCAAACCACTGAGATGAACAGACTTAAGGAGAAAGTCACCAGCCTGGAAACAAATTACAAATTGGCCCAAATCATGCACAGAGAAGAACAACAAAAGGCCACAAGTTTGATTGAAAGAATCAAAAGCCTAGAAAAAGAACTGACACTAAATGAACCTCTAGGTCGGGCTAAGGAGCAACTGTGGGCCAATATCATTGATTTTGTCAATGATATTTGGACATCCATCTAGGTCATTTTGAACAAATTGATTTGATAAAGCAGGCTACAGAAGCCATTCAGTTAAAGCAGAACTTGGAGATATGCCAGAGGAAGCTGCAAGAATCATCCACTTCCTCAACTCCAAGAACAAGTATGATCTGCAAGAATTAGAGATACCTGACAGGACAGGTACAATTTTGGAAGTTAAAAAGGTCCTCACCAAGAGGAATTTGATGTTGAACTTGGAGGATAAGTGTCAAAACATGCAACTGGCCATTGACAGGTTCATGGTTAAGTTCGAACTTTTGAGGCAAAAGGGATTACCAAATCCCTTAGTTATAAATGATAAGCTAATGACAGGAAAGGATTATAATAAGAATATTAGGGAAGTGGCCAAAGATCAGGTAAGCACTTCATCCATGAAGGGCATACCAATAGGCAAAGTATTGTATCAAACATTTGAGAATTTGTTTTACCTCCAGCATGAGGTAGAACACCTTTTTATTAATAAGCCAACCTTTGCCAAGTATACAGAGGCAAATGAGATATACAGAAAATGCTCAATATCCAATTACTAGATGCTGAGACATGGGAAAAGCTCAATGATTTATTGTAGGAATACACAGTAAAAATATGAAATGTACAATAAAAATTGAAAAGGCACAGTAAAAGGGTGTTGATAGGACAACAAGGTCAAAGAGTATCAGATGAAAGTGTATTAGATGAAAGGTCATAAGTAAATATGACATCCAACGTGAAGATCAAACAACCAAGCAGCTTAAAGGGAAAAATATCAAAGACTAAAAGACAACATAACCTAAATAACAAGGACATAAAACAACAGTTCAATAGCTGTCTCTATCTTCTCGCATGAAGATATTTCCTTTTCCTAGATTAGTTCTCAATGCAGTTTGAGATATTTTGAAAATTCTTTTTGTATTAATAATTCATAATTCGAAGTATTGAGTGTGGATTGCTATACATTTGTAGAGTTATTTTGATCTTAAACCTAAGGGTCATTGTACCAATTTTCAAGTCAACAGACTAGAGCAAGTAATAAAAGGATTGCACTACAGGATTCATGAGATGAGCTATTGCAGTTAAGTATATTTTTTGTCTGATTTTGTTACTTTCTTATGTGTTTCGTAAACTCAAATGTTATTCAAATTTGAATGAATTAATTGGAAATATAACTCAGAATTTGTTTAAGTACACTTTGTTTTTCACAATTAGTCATTTATATGTTTTCATCTGATATCCGAATTTGAGAACCCTTAATTTCTCTCCCATCCCAGTTGACCTATTTCATTCTCTTCATAATCTGGCCTAAGGAACCCTTAATTACTCCCTGGATCCGATTAGAAACAATTTCACCATCCAACCTTTGAGATCTGTAATAACTCACCTATCTTGCCTCGTAGACATTGTTTTTAAAGCTTGATCTAGTCCAGTTTGTCTGATGTTCGACCCCATATCACAATGGTAAAAGAAACCCTTTGTTCATCAAGTGGTCTCATCACCCAAATTCAAATAAAAAAACCCTAGCAAAATCATAGCTAGCCTAAAATCAATTAACTAAAACAAAGTTAAATCATAAAGACAGAGCCCTCTCTGAGATTTGGAAGGCTAGATCCTGATCTCCAAAGTTGGTTTGTGGTTACGTCTATCATTTCTTATTCTGAACAACTGACAAGAAATATTGGAGTGATAACACTCTCGAAACATGAATGCGAACAATGAGTAGGCAATATAATCTTCATGGATTACATGCCTTTGACAGAAGCTCACAAAGGTAGGTCTATGTCTAAGCAAGGCTGATTCACCTTCACCTTCGTATGTGTTATATGAAAAGTCATTCCAGAGATCCTCCAACACTTCAAAATCATTTCCATAAGAAAGACATCTCAGAGGATAAACTATAGCATAAGGCATGAAAGATGTGAAGAGATTCAAAATAGGCTTTGAGGACTCATCTTGTCATCCATCCCTCCTTCTAGCGCTAAAAAAGTTGACGGTGCTGGACCTGCCAACATGTCTGGGGACCTCCTAGGTAAGAAGTCCCAACTAGACCTCAGAATGTTTGGAGTAGGAGTCCTAGCAATAGGTATTAAATCTATGCCTTCACCGCGATAGCGCATAGAGATAAGAAAGATATCTTTGTCAGAAGCAAGTATGTGACCTCGCAGCGAGTCAAGTGAGATGCATGGGGGTTCTAACACACAGAATGGGAAAAGAAGTGTATCCCTTAGAAGCCTGTAATAGTATGCATCCTTAAAGGAACACACGAGTTGAATGACATCACAAGTTTGAAAGAAAAATAGCCAACAATCCAAAATTTTTGGTTTAACCAACAACACAACCTCAACAAGATTCATACAATCGTATACAAACTAGTTCATACACAAATGCTTAATTTAAACAACATACATTGCTAAAGTAACCAGAATAGTCAAACTATAATAAAAACATATGCATGAAAACGTGCATGCTCTTTTATATTATATAAAGTGAAATTTACATCCATACATACAACCATGACAACCACTAGCCCCAATGGAGGAATGTTATAGTCAACACCGCCTGCTCCTCCAAAGAGATGTACTCGCTCTGCACTGTGGTGAAGCCAAGGCTCATCACAATACTCTCCAAGCCCTCTCTATGCAATGCCTAGTAAACTCTTGGCTCCCCAAAAGCCTATTTTGTGAGTTATGAGGTTCTATTTATAACAAAGGGCAGGGTGACCCTTGACATTCCCCTTTGTGACACTTGGACTACCCTCATGACTCTTCAACTTCATTACATGTAACTCTTGATATTACATATCACTGTTTGCATTCCACTAATGACACTTGGAATTTCACTTTAAATCATGTTTACAATAATAATACATTTTCCACATATACCCATGCGGGACAAAAAATAGGCTTGATTCATCCAGATAAGAGAACACTAAGACTCAGATGGTTGTGGAAAGATCAACTTGTCAACATCCTCTTAGTGATGTTGGGTGACAAACTAATGCCAAGCTTGGTATTGCGCAATGGTGTCCGCGTACTGTTTGATGATTTCTTTCTGGAAACAAACTCTTGCCTCCATCGCTTTCGGGTATACTAATCTAGAACCTTTGTCCAACACGTCCTGTTACATGCACAACTTAGTCCTAAGCATGGCCAGACTAGCGACATATCTTTGCATGTTCTCTACACTGATCTGCAAATTTGTGTTGGTGGCCATGTGCATCAACTTATCAAAGTATGTTTGGAGCTCCAGTCAGACTTGGTTATTCTCTTTGGCTTTGGTGAGTGTTCCAATTGATGGGGTGTCATATTTTCTACCCACAACATCCAAACTCCTAAAAACCGTGCATACGAAGCCTCAACATTGGTGAAGAGCAACGAGAGTTCCTCATTGTTCCATATCAGACTCTAGATGTGTGCTTTATCCAACTCTACCTCTGGCTTCATCATCTTTGCAAGTGAAGTGGGGCTCCCTTGTACCTCATTGTCCATGTTTGTACATAATGAATAGTGGCATGTATGTCTATAAGCATGCACATTATCTTGATGTCACACTGCTAATGACCATGTAGATGGACAATTTCCTTGTGCGTGATGACGAACCTGTCATACAGTCTCCACATGACTGTCTCGAGAGTCGATACTTTAGCAAGTATCAATTTCTTCATCTCTTCTCTAGTGGATCCTGTTGATTGTTCCTCTCTCTTCCTGGCTACTTGTAATTCATTAGCCATGCGCTCATTTTATATTATCAAGAACTTCACACTTGAGCTCGGGTATTTGGCATAAACCTTCATAGCATCAGTGGAGGTAACCAGATGTCTTCGCACTGGGCTTCTCAAACCAAGACCCTAGGGTGATTCTACCCAAAACACACATGACTGGTGACAAAGAATTATTCAATGAACTGGAGGAGAAATATATCAAGATGCATATCGAGATGGGTGATGATGGTAAGTATAGTGTTTCTGGTGTGGGAACTATTACTTTTCAGAGGGAGCATGCAGCTCCACTCACCTTGAAGAATTTCATGCATGTACCCGGGCTGACAAAGAATTTGGTATTCATTGCCATGCTTGAGGATAGAGGCTATGATGTGATCCTTTAAAAATGAAAGGCGTTCCTTTGACACATAGCCAAGGGTCAAGTAGAGAAGATGGGGATTCGAGTTCATAATCTCCATAATATAAAGGTAGAGGATTGTGCTGCTTTGAGTTCAAAAGTGGAAAAGATGTTGAACTAAGACATCCACGAGTTGTGGCACATGAGATTGGGGCACTTGCATCATGGGGCTTTCAAGATATTGCAGCAAATCTCTACTGGTCTTCCCAAAGGTAAGCTTAACCAAGTTGATACATGCAAGGGTTGGTAAAATACACCAAGTCTTCCTTTGGATATAGAGACAGACAAGAAGAGTCTATTATGGAGAGAGTCCATTCAGATGTATGTGGACCATTCTCGACAGCATCCACGACAAAACTCATGTATTATGTTATTTTTGTTGATGACTATTCTCATAAATGCTGGGTAATTTGTATGCAGGAAAAATATCAAAATTTCACAAAGTTTTGTGAGTTCAAAGCATTGGTATAGAAAGAGTCTGGAAGGAAGGTTAAAGCTCTATGGAGTGATTTTAAAAACTTTTGTGCAGTGGAAGGGATTAAACGAGAGTTGACGACACCCCATAACCCTCAACAGAATGGGGTTGCCGAGAGTAAGAATGGGAGCACAGTAGGGGTAGCAAGCGCGATGTTGCATGATCAGGGCCTACCACTACACTTGTGGGCCAAGGTATGCAACACAATAGTTTATGTTCAGAATCGTAGCCCATATCAGATACTTGAGATGATGACACCAGAGGAGGCTTATTATGGTAAGAGGTCAGATTTTGGTCACTTTAGGATTTTTGGGTCATCGGTTTATTGCCATGTGACCAAAGATGCATGGAAGAATCTTGATCCAAAAGTAGATTTGGGGATCTTTATGGGGTACACTAATACACCCCACAACTATCGGGTGTACATGCTGACTCGTCCGATGATATTGGTTCGCAGGGATATCAGGTTTGATGAGGAGAAGGCTATGCAATTATCCTTTGAGAGGGAGCTCGAGCTACATATGGATGAGGAGATTTTAGCTCCTAAGTTTGAGGAGCCTTAGATTGATGTGGAGCATCCACATGCAGAGATTCAGAGAGTGGAGACATCCACTCAGGCAGAGTCTTCCAGAGAGTGAAGAAATTACACTAGAGAGGTTGACATATTGTTGGATTATGCACGAGAGAATGTGGGATCACCCTCTTCTCAACGCAGAGAGAGGAGGTCGCCAAAGAGGTACACTAGATACATGGCACTTATGGGTGCATGTGTTGTGATAGAGCCATCTTCCTTTCAGGAAGCAGTGCAACAACTGGTTTGGGTTGATGCGATGGTGGAGGAGTATGACTCCATGGTTCGAAATAGTGTTTGGGATGTGGTCCCAAGATCGGAGGACAAGTCAGTTGTGAGCTCCCGTTGACTTTAAAAGGTAAAGCAAGTTGTATATGGTAGTGTGGAAAAGCATAAGGAAAGATATGTACCCCATGGGTTTTCCCAGGTAGAGGGGATTGACTATGATGAGACCTTTTCTCCTATTGCAAGATACTCGTAAAACTATTTTGGCACTATTAGCATAGATGGGTTGGAAGATCCATCAGATGGACCTGAAGACTTACTTCCTCAATGGAATGATTGAGGAAGAGGTGTACATAGAGTAGCCCAAAGGTTTTGAAACCTTGGACCATGAGTCGCATGTGTGCTGACTCAAGAGAGCGTTGTATGGGCTGAAGCAAAAACCCTGTGCTTGGTACACCAAGATAGATAGCTACTTCATTAGGTTGGGCTTCACGAAGAGTGAATCAGATGTGAACTTGTATCACATAGTGGTGGAAGTCAAGACGTTGATCATTGTACTTTATGTAGATGATCTTATACTGACAAGTGATGAGAATCTCATAAAATCTTTGAAAGAGGAACTTGCAAGAGAGTTTGAGATGAAGGACATGGGGCTCATGCATTACTTTCCTGGCATGGAGGTATGGCTGGTAGATGGGGAGTTGTTTGTATCTTAGGGCAAGTATGCAAATGATATACTCAAGAGATTCTACATGGAGAGCAGTAAACCCATGGAGACTCCTCTAGCTGGTAACCGGAGGAAGTAGGATGCTACTTCAGGGGAAGTAGTGGAAGCTATTATTTACAGGAAGCTTGTGGGTTCACTCATGTACTTGGTGAATGCACGACCAGATATTTGTTATGCAGTTAACCAACTTATTCAAGTGATGGTTAGGCCTACAAAGTTGTATAGGAAGGAGGAAAAGCATGTATTGAGATACCTTAGAGGCATTACTCAGTTTGGTTATGGTACAAACAGACAGAGGGAGTGAAGCTTCAAGGATTCACTGATGCAGATTGGGCAGGGAGTCCATCTGACAGGAAGAGTACATCAGGAGGGATCTTTAGCATTGGGTCAACAACATTTACTTGGTATAACAGGAAAGAGATATTAGTTGCACTCAGTTTGGCAAAGGAAAAGTACATGGTTGCAAGTCAGGCAACATGTGAACCTATCAAGATGAGGAAAATCCTAGTTGGTTTGTTTGGTCAGCAGATGGAGCTGACAATCATTTATTGTGATAATCTAAGTTGTATCAAACTCTCTAAAAATCCAGTCTTTCATGATCAGTCCAAGCATATTGATATCCGATATCATCATTGATGAGCCCCAAAATTGGTAACTTGTTGGGCTCATTTGGCCTAATTATCCTTGTTCAGTCCTTGTTCAATCCTTCATTTTCCATATCTTATGCATTATTTTCAGTATGTTTATGTCATTTGTACGAATAAGGGTAGTCACTCTTCCTAGGGTGGCTAACACGTGCTTATTTCAGGTTTTTTGACACATGTTGGAGCAAAACCGAGCAATCATGGGCTAAAAGACAGCCAAGCTTGAGGTGAGGATTCGTAGGGGGGTTTTCTATGGCATTAAATAACCCTTCCTCGGGATCTTCACCCCCAACTCCGAGCTCCAAAGACCACCAAAACTGAATCTAGAAGGCAGCCAAGCAGATTTTAAAAGGGACTGTCTAACTCATAGTTTGGACAGCCGAGTTCCACAGATTGAGGAGGCCATCTAGGGCACTCATGATGTATAAATGTTGAGGCCTCAACCTTCGTAAGGGACTTTTGAAACCATTGCATATTTTTCACCACGGTGCTGCTAGCTTTACTTTGTTCTCTTGTAGCCATTTTTGGCATCTCTTATGACTATTTTTTGATAATGAGAAGCAGTTCGATTTTATATCAAATCTGAGTTTTCCATAGGAGCCATAGCTCTCAGGGTTGGGCCCAACCTGAGAGCCTAGGGCTTCCTTTCTGTACTGTACTTTCCTTTATGCATCACTGTTTCCCTATGCATTTTGAACGTATTCTGTTAGCAGATTTAGTTTGTTGCTTGGATAGATCATTGTTTATGAATAGAATTGCTTCAGGTGTTTTGGTAAGATAATAACAGAAAAAGCTCCAAAGAAAAGGGACAACCACACTCTCGGTTTCACCTCATCCTTATTGGATCAAGAGCTGGAATTGAAGAAACAGTGCTGCCCCAACAAAAACACTAGTTTTCTTAACCATGCAATCCTTAGTGTACTGTTTTCCTTTGTAGAAATTAGTTATGGGTTTAGAGCTCTGAAATGTTTCTTTGCATAGTTGATGTACATGGTTTTCTTTCCAATAAAGCTATTGTTCATTCATGCTTTTGATAGGTAGACTAGATTAGCTAGGACTTTGATCATTTGCAAGACTTTGTTGATTCGGTTGAACATACACCGTGCAGGGCATCTCCACCACTCTTTCATCCACCTAAAACATCATTTGAGCCATCTGTTCCATCTCCTAGCTAGGTTCCTCGTCTCCCATCTGTCCTTTTTTCTCACGTAAACCTACCTTCTTGCTCAATCATTGCCTTAGCCTTCTTCAAGCCAAGTCAGCCTTCTACACCTTCTCACCACTCCACCCACCAGTTTCTGGGTTACTCCAGGGCCCTACCCTACCTCCTTATCAATCCATGCACCTTCCCTCACTCACCCATCCTCTAAAATCCACTTTTTAAACATCCTTTAGAAATTTCTGAACACTCCTGTAGAAATCTCTGAACATCCTGTAGAACCCCTGCAGATTTTCTGTAGAAGCTCACAAATGAAGTTTCTTGATATCCAAACTTTCTGAAACTCTCTGGAAGGGTGTTAGGGACTCCTTAGACCCTCTCTGAACCTTCCCAACCTTTTCCAAGCATTTCTCCTCCTTGATCCACCCCTGCACAGTAAAGAACAATGAAAGCATATGCATGTGAAACTAACAACTTAATCAAAAATACAAAAAGATGTTTTCTTAGGATAGAGGTAGTCTAGACACATGTATTTCACCTTCATAGAAGTAATGGCATCTATTTCAGTAGTTAGCATTCTCATTTTTGCATCAGTAGGACTAGCTGGTATAATTAGGGTTTGCTAGGGTTTGCGCTTTCCTTCAGTTTTTCAATCTCTTTTCGCAAGTAGATTAGCTTCCTTTGAGTTAGCTTTCATCCATCAGTTAAAAAGCTTCTTCTAAGAGCTCATAGAAGTTGGCTTAAGCTCCTAGCGGACTTGTGCTAGCTAACCAAGTGACAGCTGCGGCAAGAGCTAGTACTTGTGCATACAGCACCGTCGCTTCCAAGTTTGTTACGAACGACCGGGTTGATAAAAGTAAAGAAGGGAGTCCCAGGTGTTGCAGCATTATTGCTGCAATAATGGAGCCCACCAATCATCTTATAGATTGTGTATATAGGCGGATCATGATGTTAGATTAGATTCCCACGGAGGAGCAAGATGCTGACATCTTGACAAAGGCATTGCCAAGATTTAAATTTGAGTTTCATAGAGACAAGATCAGGGTAGTTGATAATCCCTTTCTTGTTGAGAGGGAGTGTTTATAAATGGAAACAAGAAATTCTAGTTTAATTTCGTCCTTGAATTAAACTATGAATTAAATCTGAATTCTATTCTCATAGCAACTTAAAATAGTTAAATTAAGTTTATTAAACTTACTTAACTTAGGAAATTCGAGTTGGAAGTCTTTTGGAAGTCATGTATATGTTCTCTCTACTTTGTAGGAGTCTAGTATGAGTTAATTGTGAGTTGTAAAATAGAAGACTCAGTTTCATGAGTCAGTTCAGTTAAATTAGTTCTCAAATTGATTAAGAGAACTAATAGTGAGTTAACAATTAGTGGTGACACTAATGAACTGCACCAGTGCTACTCTAGTTAACTGAATATTTACTCATCAGAAACTCATGCATGTCGATTCTAAGAAAGACCTAGTTGAGACTAGAGTGCAGGAAGAGTGTACTATTTGATTTAGATTTTCCTGAGTTGCACTGATAGTGCATGCATTTAGGAACTGATCCTTGAGGGATTGCGTTATTTTTAGAGGCTATATTTCCCTTTAAATACAAGCTATCCTTCAAAGGAATTACACATTGGAATAGAGACTTGGAGATATTTTTAAGAGGCTAAGCTTTGGCCTTGAGCTTGCTTATGAGTTGGAGATTGAATTTGTTGAGTGCTAGGATTGTTCTTGAGAGAACAAGCGTTGTAATTTTATCTTGATTTTTCGGATTAATACAAAACAGAGCATGGGGTTTTGAGTTGTGGCTTTACCCAGATATTTATTTTGTTGTGTGCCTTTGATTCTCTTCCTCTATTTATTATTGTTTGCTCCATCTTTATGGGCTTCTGCTGTAAAGAGTAGAAGTAGATTCTTGTCTCTTGCTTTAGCGAATTTCATTAGCTTGTGAATCTACAACATTTTCTATAGAAAAGTGGTAGGGGCATTGCATAATCCAAAAGGAAGGACCCTATAAGAAAAGGTACCCCTGGGATAGGTGAAGGTGGCTTTATCCTGGTCCTCTGGGTTGATTTGGATCTGATTGTAACCACTGAATCCATCCAGGAAAGAGAAGAACTTATTTCCTGCCAAACCATCTAATACTTGGTCAATGAAAGGTAGGGTGAAATGGTCATTTTTGGTGGCTTTGTTTAGCTCTCTGTATTCCACACAGATCCTCCACTTCCCATTTTTCTTTGGAACCAGAACCAAAGGAGATACCCACTCACTACTTGAGATGGGGTAAATGAACGTTGCATCCAAAAACTTTTGCAGTTCTTCTTTGACTATATCCTTGAGGGCTGGGTTCATTCTCCTCTGAGGTTGGTGCACTAGCTTGCAGCCTTCCTTGATGTAAATGTGGTGAGTACACACCGAAGGGTTCACTCCCTTCATTTCCTTGTAACTTCAGGCAAAGGCATCCAGAGGCTCTCTTAGCATGTCACGTAACTCCTCTTCCTAGTGTGCAGAGAGAGGGGTTGGTTTTCAATGTTCTTTCTGGAAAAGATTATATCATCTTGACATGAGTAGGACTTGAGTCAGCTAAGCACGAATCAGTCCAAGGGTTATCTTCATCTTTCTTCACTAACTTCTCAAGAGATATAGTGTTGGGAGGCTGATTCTGGAGGATTTGCTCAATCAAGTTGTCTTCATCAAGTTTCCCCCCTCCTATACTAGGATCTAGGGTATAGATTGGGGAAGAGTAGACTTAATCTTCCTCCTCCTCTCCTAACCATAAAGGTAAGTCATGCTCCAAAGATGGTTGGGCAAGAGGGTATAATACCAATTGTTTGGACAAATTCCCTTTTTTAATGGTCATATTCCCAACCCTGGAACTTATGTAAGCATCAACAGTGGCTAACCATCACCTTCCAAGGATGAGAGGATAACCATTGAACTTGGTCTTAGGTTGGAGAACTAAGAAGTCAGCAGGGTATTCCTAGGAATCAATGGAGACCATCACATCCTCGACTACTCCCTCTGGAGCTATTGTGGACCTGTCTGCAAGCTGCAAGACTTTTGTGGTATTTCTTAATGATCTCCAAGCATATTCTCCTTAGTCATCACATTGATGGAAACCCCAATATTGATCAAGGTATGGGGGAAAATGATGCCATCGATATGTACATCTACCACAAAACTTACAAAATCTAGATACTTTGGGCAAATCACTTGCCCCAACTTTAAGTTAGATAATTGTCCAATGGTATTAATGGTAGGGGTGTCTTTCTTTCGTCTCCCGGGATGTTTGAAACATTTCTCCTCGATTAACTTGTTGTATATGGGGACATCCTTGATAGCTTGGAGGAGCGGGATTTTAACACGCGGGTTTTTCAATTCACCCAGAAGTTTAGTCTCTTCTGGGGTGTGCTGGACAGGATGGATTAATCTCTTAGGAAAAGGAGGTGGATTTTCTTGAGGGACACTCTCCTCCTTTTCCTCTTCAAGCTCCTCACATGGATATGGAGGTTGATTGTCTAGAAGCACTCTTCCAGACCTAGGTTGATTTCTTAAATTTCCACAGCATATGCACAGTAATATGCTACCCCACTGTAGACCTATTGTGTCTATCTGTTGTTCGGGTTCAGATTTGGTTGAGTAGGCATCTGAGGCTTCTTAAGTGGAGCAGGGTGAAGGAGTGGTGGTTGAGATGGAGGTGGAGGAAGTAAGGTTGGAGATTGGTTGTATGGCAGCCTCCACGCCTGGGACGGTGCATTCCACTAAGGTTGTGGAGGAGTATATGGCTAAAATGGTTGGTTCGGAAGTTGAGAATGGTATTGAGGTGAAAAAGACCAGGGAGAAGGTGTGGACCATGAACGATGAGTAGGAGGGCACCAAGAGGGAATGGTTGCATTTTGGTTAGGGTTGTAAGATGAATAGGATGCCCCTTGCATGCCTTGTTGGTATGGTCGAGGTCCTTGATGTTAGGATATTCCGACACATAGGAAATAATTAAGTATAACTTGGTCTAGTGTAGAGTTAGGTAAAGTGTGTTTCTTTACTATGTACATTTGTAACTTACAATCCGATGACCATGATATGTAGTGATCTCACGGTTCATTCTCTCCTCGGTATTACTGACACTTGACCCGTGGCTTAACACTCAATTGGTCCATGATCTCTATTTAAAGAGCAAGGAGGGCCATTTCTAAGGTAACCATTCATGAGAGAAGCTTATGTAAATTTTCATTATTTTATTAATAAATTGCCTAAAGTGGCCGTGTTGGCTCAGGCCGTGGACTATTTCCCTCTTTGAAGGTTTTAACCACGTCAAAAATACTGGTGTATTGATCTGTGAGCTGTTTGTGAATGGTGTCCTTTGGTTTTTTGTCTGAGGAACTTACCCTGTAAATTCCTACATGGTATCAGAGCCAAGTTGAGGGCTGCATCCATTGGTGATCCAAATCTGAAGCCCGTAGAAGTGCATCTGACTATCGTTTTCTAGATCTACTATTTTTTACTGCTTTTGAGCCGAGAGGATTGTTCTATTGTGTTAGGAGAATCTGTTCCAGTGAGGAACCCCTTTCGTTTCATGCGAAAAGGTTTCCGGTAGCCCTAGGTACGTCATTTTTAAGATCTGGAGGTATACAATGTTTATTTGCAGTTTTTAGTTATTTTCTCTCTGTTTATTTCGGTTTATTTAGCTCTTTGTTTTTTTATCACCAGATCTATACCTTTGATTTTTGCATATGCTCTTTGCCCCGTGACTCTATGCGATCTGGGAAAATCAGAAACAAAAAGGAAGGATTTTTCTCATGCGTATGCTCTTTTCCGTCGTGCCTTAGTGTGATCTCGAAAAATCAAAAACATTGAGGAAACTATTTAGTTTCTAGCTAAAGCTAACTTCAAGCCATAAGGTTTGTTTTTCTTTTGTATGTTCATGTTGGGTTTTGTGTTTTAGGTTTTGTAGGCAAAAATAGCTTTGTCAAGTAAGCATCCACCCCAAAGCTTCAGTGACTAAAACAAAAATAAAACCCTTCCTCTTTTCCAAAAATTACTAACCTTTTAATCTAGCTCACTTGATCCAAAGCTACTTTATGAGAATAGACGTTTTGAGTTCAATTCTTTCTTTTTGTTGAGCTAATTAGATTAAGTTTGGAAAGGGGGTGGATTTTTTTTAAATATAACATTATCATTCATTTCCTTACATTCCCGCACTTCGTCGGCATCTTCAACAACTTTTCTTCAAAAAGCCATAACTTCTTCATCCATAAGCCATTTTCAGAGCCGTTTTTTTTAATCAGCCTATTTTTTCGAGATATTTCCACTGGAACACTTATTTTCAGCATCTATAGCTTCAATTCCTATTAAAATGGAAATTCCATTTCCAAGTTATTCTTGACAGCACCAACTACTTCCAATGGTGGTCCTACATTATGGATTTCCTTAGAAGTAAATGTCTTTCCAGAATAGCCTCAGCCCAAGAAACCAAACCGAAAGATAAAGATAAGGTAGCCAAATGGGAAAATAGGCAAGATCAAGCACGTGGGTTGATAGGGATGTCTATTTCTCCAGACCTTAGATTCCATATCGCATAACTTGATACTCCTAATGAAGCAATGAAACATATTACTAAAGATTTTGGAATTAAAAATGAACATAGAGCCCATCAACTTGAAAATGAGTTTCTTACATTGGACCCCAATAATTTTTCTTCCATTGAATATTTTCTGTCCAAGTTCAAGAACCTTAGGCATCTCTTGGAAGGTGTTAAGGTCAAGAAAGAAGATGGTAACTTTATCTATTCCATTCTTACTAATTTGGGACCAACCTACTCTGTGTTTGTTTCCACCTTACATTCTACAAGAGAAGCCTCCATTTCTCAAGGATAAGACTACAAGTCCCCTTCCTTTGATTCCTTTTGCAATTCTTTAATAAGAGAACAAGAAAAACTCTTACACCTTGGTCTTCTTAATCTTGGAAACTCTTTTAAGAAAGCCTTAACTGCCCAGTAGCAACCAAATTCAAAGAATCCTAAGAAGTTGTATCTTAAAAAGAATGGTCCTAAACCAAACAAGGGTTCTAAGCAATTTCAGCCTCAAAATGAAAACTCATTTCAACAAAATGATAAGGCAAATTAAAACAAATGGAAGAACACTGATAGACATTTCCCCTTTTTTAATCGAGATGGCCACTTAGAATCCAAATGCTTTATGAAGATGGAAGCCTTGGAAGTAGCAATGAAGAAGCATAACATCCATTTGGAGCACTCTTCAACTTCATCTTCAGGAATAACACTTTCTGCATGTGTTTGTCAAACATCTCGGTCTAGATATGCACTAAATGTATCTTCTTCTTCTAATTCTCATGAGTGGCTCATTGATTTTGGAACTTCTTATCACATGGCCAAAAACAAAGCCATGTTTTCTTCTTTAAATGATTGTAACACCAAAAATATATATGTTGGTGATGATAGATCTCTTAGTGTTATAGGGACTGGAACTGTTCATATAGACAATGGTCAATTTAATGATGTATTATTCGTTCCAACCTTATCCTACAACCTTCTATCTGTATATCAGATAACTCATTCAGGTGAAGATAAAATCGTCAAATTTTCACCTCACGATGTTGTAATTAAAGACCTAAGAGATCCTAGACAGATTTTAGCTACTGGCATTGGTGATGATTATACAAGGTTGTATAAGTTTAACAACTTTGGGTCATCCAATCTTCCCTCGGTATTTGCTGCTCATAATGATGAAGTGAGAAAACTTTGGCATGAGCAATTTCATCACTTAAACTATCACTCCCTTCAGAATCTATGTAAAGAAAATATGGTGACAGGTCTTCCAATGGTATCTTGCAGAGATGGTGTTTGTTCCAGATGTGTTCTCGGAAAACATCATCAAGATAGTTTTGAAAAACATGCCTCTTGCCATGCCTCGACCCCTTTACAACTTGTGCATAGCGATTTATGTGGTCCACTTCCAGTTGTTTCATTCTCTGGCTACAAGTATTTCTTAACTTTGATTGATGATTTCTCCAGACGCACTTCAGTATACTTCTTAAAACTCAAGAGTGAAGTATTTAACATGTTCTTGTTCTTTAAGGCCTTTGTTGAAAAATAATTTGGACATCAAATTCTTAAGCTAAGATTTGATAATGGCAAAGAATATGTTAACAAAAAATTCATTAACTTTTGCACTGACAATGGAATTCAAATGCAACACATTGTTCCATATACTCCACAGCAAAATGGTGTAGCTGAAAGGAAGAATCACACCTTAAAGGACATGGCTAATTGTATGCTTCAATCTAAATGACTTAGTCTTAATTTTTGTGCAGAATCAATTAACTGTGCAAATTACATAATAAATCACACTCCTACTAAGCTTTTAAAGAATATCACTCCAGAAGAAGCATGGAGCTCAATTAAACCAGATGTAAGTCACTTTCGTGTTTTTGGAAGTGAAGCATGGGCCCATATTCTAGATCAGAAACATAAAGCTTTAAAAACCTAGAGTGAAAAATGTATTTTTTTTTTGGATATTCTAAGGATGTCAAGGATATAGACTTATTCCCACTTAAGTCCAAAAATGTTATCATAGAAGAGATTAAAGTTTGCTAAAAATATATCGGCCTACGAGCCTAGTTCGGTGGATGTGCCACCTCTCTCTATCTCTTCTACTTTTGAAAATATTTCTTCTTCATATGATGAAAGTGAGGATGACAATCCTCCCCCACCTTCTCAAGATCCTCCTTCAGCTCCCAGCTTCCAAAATGGGTCCGTGCTACTTGGGATGCAGCATGCGCTCTTGCCGGTGATCCTATAGATCAGTGACGTACACATTCTTAGTTCAATAGAGCCTCTTATTTACTGGCTCAAGCTTCAGCGGATTATGATCTTGATACCTTTGCAGAAGCTTCAGGCCATCCAAATTGGGATGCAACTATGAATGAATAATATCATTCATTATTGGCAAATGATACATGGGATCTTGTTCCTCTACCAAAGGGATGAAAACTCGCTAGATGAAAATGGGTTTACAGAACCAAGTATAGAACAGATGGAAAAGTTGATAAACATAAAGCTCGTCTTGTTGCTATGGGTTTTTCACAAGTTGAAGGCATTGACTATACTAAAACCTTCTCCCCTGTTGCCAAAATGAACTCTATCCACCTTGTTCTTTCCCTTGTTGCCTCTTTGAAATGGGAAGTCAATCAGACGGATGTTAAATTTGACTTCTTGCATGGGGACTTGCTTGAAGAAATCTATATGGAACAACCTACTAGCTTTATACAAACAAACTCCAGCCTTGTATGTCGGCTTAAGAAATCCCTTTATGGTCTCAAGCAAGCTCCTTGAGCATGGTATGCCAAAATTGATAGCTTTCTTTTAGAAACTGGCTTTTCTAAGTGTCATTCTAACAACACTGTCTACACCAAGAAAGTGGGAAAGTCTCTTATCGTTCTTGTTCTTTATGTTGATGATCTTATCCTTACTAGTAGTGATCCCAAACTTATAAACCATGTGAGTTCCACCTTAAAAAGAAGTTTGAAATGACAGACTTAGGAAACTTGCATTATTTTCTTGGACTTCAAGTCTTGCAATCCAAGGAAGGTATTTCCCTTTCCCAATCTAGGTATGTCTGTGATCTTCTATGCCATTTTCACATGGAAGACTGTAAGCCAACCCCTTCTCCCTTTTAGTCTGGAGCCAAACTTTTAGTCACTTAAACTTCCCTTGAAGTTGATGCTACCTTATGTCGTCAACTTGTAGCAAAACGTTTATATCTGACCCATACTCGTCCTGACCTTTCCTTTGTTGTTGGCCTTATTGCTCGGTTTATGAAAAACCCACATGAAATTCATGGGAAAGCAGCTAAAATAATACTTCGTTATGTTTGAGGTACAATTTAGTTCGGGATTCATTATAGTGCAAAAGCATCTCCTCTATTGGTTGGTTTCACTGATTCTGATTGGGCTGGTGACCCTAATGATTGGAAGTCTACTGCAAGTTATGTGTTCACTCTTGGTTCAGGACCTATGACATGGGCTTGCAAGAAACAAAGTGCCATTTCTCTTTCTTTAGCAGAAGCAGAGTATCGTGGTGTCGTAGAAGCTAGTAAGGAAGCCCTATGGCTTCATCAAATCCTGTCAGAGTTTGGCTTTCAGCAGCAACATCCGACTACACTTTGGTGTGATAATCAAAGTGCCATTCAACTATGCAAAGATCCAATCAAACATCAACGTAGCAAACACATTGAATTGCACATGCACTTCATCAGAAAGCTCATTCATTACCATGTTCTTGAAGTGCAATATTGTTCAACAGATGATCAAGTTGGAGACATCTTTACAAAGGCTCTCACAGAGGCAAAGTTTACTAAACTTCGATTTATGGTTGGAGTTCAGAAAGTTGTCACTAAGGGGAGATAGGCTCTAATGCCTCCTTCCTTCTCCTATTGTGTCATATTTGTACATCCTTCAATCCTATCCTAAGTTGTTCTTAAGGGGGGAAGTTAGGATATTCCGACACATAGGAAATAGTTAAGTATAACTTGGTCTAGTGTAGAGTTAGGTAAAGTGTGTTTCTTTACTATGTACTTTTGTAACTTACAATATGACGATCACGATATGTAGTGATCTGACGGCTCATTCTCTCCTCAGTATTACCAACACTTGATCCGTGGATTAACACCCGATTGGTCCATGATCTCTATTTAAATAGCATGGAGGGTCATTTGTAGGGCAACCGTTCATGAGAGAAGCTTATGTAAATTTTCATTATTTTATTAATAAATTTCCTGAAGTGGTCGCGTTGGCTCAGGCCATGGATTGTTTCCCTCTTTGAGGGTTTTAGCCAAGTCAACAATACTAGTGTATTGATCTGTGATCTATTTGTGAGCAGTGTCCTTTGGTGTTCTATCTGAGGAACTTACCCTGTAAATTCCTACAAAACATCCAAATTTGTAGGGTCTGAAGCTCGCATGTGTGATTAGGGTTTTTGGGTTCCATCCGCAAGGTTGACATAGGAATTTTTCAGTTGCAACCACACACATCCATTCCTATCTATGTGGTTGGAAAGCTCCAAGCACACACATGAATATCCCTCTATGCAGATGGGACTTAGGGTTTCATTTTGTACAGGTGATCGCAGATTGGGAAAGTTAACCCTGAGTAGTTTTTTTGTTCGAATCATATTTCTGAATATTTTTAGTTAATTTTGTTGGATGATTTTGTATTGGCTCATTGTACTCTCTATTGAACATTTTATGAGAATCTAATAGAAGAATAATTAAAATGGGTTTTCCCCCGTGTGGAGTTTTCCCCTGGTCTTTGACCAAATTTGTGTCTCTTTTTTATGTTTTTGATTGTCTCCTATTGTCAATGCATCACTGTTCTATCTTCAATTACTATTTATTGATGCAAATAATTAATTTCTACTGAAATATTTCCATTTGAAGAATTAAATTGGGAAAAAGTAATTGAAACAACATAGAACAGTGGTGAAATTAACATGCTATCAGGGATGAGTTGAGGTACAAGCCAAAAGTAGACAAGAGTTGAAACAAGCATCTTTAGAAGAGTTGAAGGGGCCTATACAATCAAGTCAATATGTCTTCATCTTACTTCAAGGAAAATCATAAGTTGGATGACTCGTCTAACTTTGTTGCTTGGAAAATGAGGTTGGAAATCATAGCTAATGGCAATTATGTTTATGAATACATTTAAGGAAAAGCAATGGAGCCTCTAGAAACTGATTCCACTGTTTCCAAGAAAAAGTAAAAGAAAGGTGAGTTAAAATAAAAGAAAATTATAGCTGATGATTTACAAGATCATTTACTTAAATATGTTGGGAATTTCAAAAATTCTAAGGATATGTATGATAAGCTAGATGGCAAGGATGAAGTCAACAATTTGAATTAAATCATATCCTTGAAATATCTACTCAAAGATATGAAGATGAATAAAGGAGAGTTTCTGCAATCCTACATTATGAGGATATCTCGTCTTAGAGATCAATTGCAGAGAGGTGGGGAAACTGTTTCTGACAGGTAATTGGTGATTTTAACCCTTAGAGGTATCCCTCATATTTGGGAAACCTTCATGACTACTATAATAAACAACAACAATTTCCCTTCATTTGATGAGCTCGTTGGAAAAAACACTCAAGAAGAATCAAGGATGGTTTCTAGAGGTAGGATACCAAAGCGCTTTTGTCACTCATAACAACAAAAAGAATGGAAAAATAGGTCCATCAAATTCAAGGAAGCCTCCTCCTTGTAATTCAAAGAGAAGGAATGAAAGAGAATCATCGCACATTGAATGCCACAATTGTCACTAGAAAGGTCACTATGCTTGAGATTGCCTTGAGAATAACAATGGTCCACGATACAACACTAGAAGCAACAATAATATGTTTAATAATCCAGGAAGAAGATATTATTGAAGGAATGATCATAATGGAAGAGATTAAATAAGAATAAGAGATTCTCCAAGTGATCATGAAGAAGACCATCATCCTCAAAAGAGGTTAAGGAACACCAGGTATGAAATTAATGTTGCTAATCAATCTGAATATATTCTTATTCCTACACTTTCTAGTTCCTCTCCTCCAAATACTTAGGATAGTTAGTTGGTTTATATTGGGGCCTCTCATAATTTCTTTGGGTAGAAGGAAGTTCTCTCTAGTTTGGTAGAGAGGGATTCAAGTCTGAAAATTATTCTTGCAGACAACTCCACTCATCCCTTTAAAGGTTTTAGGATTATTAAATTTTATTTGGACTATGTGGAATATGTTTTTCTTCATGATGTGATGTATGTGTTAGGGTTGAAGAATAATTTGGTATCTATATATTATTTGGAAGACAAATGGATGATGGTTTCCTTCATCAAGGGAAAAGTAATTACCTGGTCGATGGGATTCCCTATGAGATATGCATTCACATTGGGATTTAGATTTGAAGGAATCTGCAAAGTCATTGGAATACCTCTTCTAACATTGGTCCATGATAATAATCATCAAAGTGAGATATGGAAACAAATATTGGCCCATTTAAACTATGAAGCCCTTACGAAATTGAAGAAATTAACCTCTGGAATTTCCAATGGAGTATGTATTGGATGTGCCATTGGAAAGAAGACGAGGGGAACATTCCCCTCCAATGAGAACAAGACAAATGACATCTTCCAACTCATTCATTTTGTCATATATGGTTTAATTCTCTTACACTCTCTTGGTGGTCATATCTACTACATCACCTTCATTGATGATTTCTCAAGGAAGTCATAGATATATTACTTGAAGCATAAGGATGAGGCCTTCAATTTGTTCAAGAATTTCAAGGCTTTGGTCAAAAATAAAATAGGGAAGAAAATTAAGATCTTCAGGTCTGACAATGGTGGAGAGTACATTTCAAATGAATTCAGAGATTTTTGCAAGAAGCAAGGCATCAAGAAAGAGACAATTATTCCCTATAATCCTAAACAAAATGGATTGACCAAAACAAAGAACAAATATATTATAGAAGTTGCTTATGCCATGCTCCATGATCAAAAGCTACCGAAACTTCTTTGGGAGAAGCTACTAATGTAGTTGTATATTTTCAAAACAGGGTGCCTCATCAAGAATTAGACAACAAAACTCTCGAAGAATTATTCATAGGTGTTAATCCTAATGTAACACACCATCCTACATTTACCCGCATTTACAAGCCCTTCAAGTAAATATGAACTAACTTCCCACTATGAAATCACCCAAAACCCTAGTTTTAGTTAAGGAACTGGGGCCTATAACTAAGACTTACTTACCTTCCTGTTGAGAAATGGCAACAAGAAATTCCAGTTTAATTTGTCCTTGAATTAAACTATGAATTAAATTCGAATTCTATTCTCATAAGAACTTAAAATAATTAAATTAAGTTTATTAAACTTACTTAACTTAGGAAATTTGAGCTGGAAGTCTTTTGGAAGTCATGTATTTGTTCTCCCTACTTTGTAGGAGTCCAGTGTGAGTTAATTGTGAGTTGTAAAATAAAATACTAAGTTTCATGAGTCAGTTCAGTTAAATTAGTTCTCAAAATGATTGAGAGAACTAATAGTGAGCTAACAGTCAGTGGTGACACTAATGAACTACACTAGTGCCACTCTAGTTAACTGAATATTTACTCATCAAAAACTCATGCATGTCGATTCTGAGAAAGACCCAATTGAGACTCGAGTGTAGGGACAATGAACTATTTGTTTTAGATTTTTCTGAGTTTCACTAATAGTGTATGCATTTAGGAACTGATCCTTGATGGATTGAACTATTTTTAGAGGTTTTATTTTCCTTTAAATACAAACTATCCTTCATAGGAATTACACATTGGAATAGAGACTTGAAGAGCTTGTGAAGAGGCTAAGATTTGGCCTTGATATTTCGTATGAGTTCGAGATTGAATTTGCTGAGTGGTGGGATTGTTCCAGAGAGAAAAAGCATTGTAATTTCATCTTGATTTTCCGGATTAATACAAAACAGATAGTGGGGTTTTGAGTTGTGGCTTTCCTCGAATATCTATTGTGTTATGTGCCTTTGATTCTCTTCCTCTATTGATTATTGTTTGCTCGATTTTTATGGGCTTCCGCTATAAAGAGTAGAAGTAGATTCTTGTCTCTTGCTTTAGTAAATTGCATTAGCTTATGAATCTATAGGATTTTCTACATGGTACCAAAGCGAGATTATTTTTTGGGCCGAGAGTTTACAAAGTAGATATGAAAAATTCTGTGAAAAAATTTCATAAACAAATTGCAGATCTGGATTTCTTGGCAAAATATACCCAAATTCAAAAAAAAAAAATCAGCCTAATTGGAGTTCGGATGAGGGAGATATCATCGATTTAAAATCAACTCTCTAGAGGAGATTTCAAAGTTTTGAGTTTATAGGTTACAGGTGAAACTCAAATTTGCAATACATACTTCATGACCAGAAGATGGCGTTCCATGGGTTGAGGCTTGAGTATGCCTTGGAAGGCATCTCGAATTTCATATCCAAGAGGGACGGGATGGAGGTTGTGCTAGAGGACAATGGCTTGAAGGAATTTGTTGAACAAGCAATTCCTAAGCTAGCAGCTACTGATGCACAGAACTTGGCTGAGTGGAAGAAGTGTGTGGCAAAGGCAAGATGGATAATCCTTCAGGGAGTTCAAGATCATATTGTCTTGAGTCTCCATGGAAAGGAAACCCCGCATGCTATGTGGAAAACATTGACGGACTTGTATCAAAATAGCAGTGATCAAAGAAAGTTGGCACTAAAGGATAAACTTCGTAAAATCAATATGGAGAAAGGCGAGATAATTCCAAAGTACTTGACCAAGTTCACTCAATGCCAAGATGAACTTTGAAGTGTTGGAATCTCAGTTACCGAGGAGAATATGGTGAGCCTTGCTCTTCTTGGACTCCCAAAGAGTTGGCATAGTTATCAAGACTTTGTCAATGGTCGGGAGAAGCTACCAAATTGGCAACGACTATAGCTGGATTTGATGCAGGATGAGATCAAGAGGAACACCAAGGATCACTCTTCATCAAAGACTGATGATGAAGAGAACTATGCCTTAGCGATTAAGACAAGGAAGGGAAAATGTAAAATTTCTCGTTCCAAATCAAATTCTTGTCATGGAGGTAAGAAGAAGGACATGACGAAAGTTAAATTCTTTATTTTTCACAATATAGGTCACTTTGCTACAAATTTTACATTGAAGAAGTCCAAGGAGAAGTCCTTAGGAGGAACGGTGGGTGAGGCTTTGGCCTCCCAATTTGAATTGGAATTCTCCCTCATTGCATGCATGGTGTCTTCAATGATGGGAAGTCTTTGGTACTTAGACAGTGGAGCTTCTTTCCACATGACTAGCGACAAAATGTTATTCAGTCAATTGGAGGAGAAAGATCTCGAGATGCATATCGAGATGGGTGATGACGGTAAGTATAGTGTTACTGGAGTGGGCACTATTACTTTTCAGAGGGAGCATGCGGCTCCACTCACCTTGAAAAATGATATGCATGTACCCAGACTGATGAAGAACTTGGTATCCATTGCCATGCTTGAGGATAGAGGCTATGATGTGATCTTTTTGAAAGGAAAGGCATTTCTTCGACATAGAGCCACGAGTCAAGTAAAGAAGATAGGAATTCGAGTTCAGAATCTCTATTAGATAGAGGTAAAGGATTGTGCTTATTTGAGTTCAAAAGCAGAAAAGATGTTGAGCAGAGACGTTGATGAGTTGTGCCACAGGCAATTGGGCAACTTGCATCATGGGGCTTTGAAGATATTGCAACAAATCTCTACTGGTATTCGAAAAGGTATGCTTGAGCAAGTTGATACATGAAAGGGTTGTACTTTGGGAAAATACAACAAGTCTTCCTTTGGACACAAAGACCGTCGAGCAAAGTCTATTCTGGAGAGATTCCATTCAGATGTGTGTGGACGATTCTCGACAGCATCCAAGGCCAAACACAGGTATTATGTTATATTTGTTGATGACTATTCTTGTAAATGTTGGGTATTTTTTATGTAGAAAAAGGATCAAACTTTCACAAAGTATTGTGAGTTCAAAGCATTAGTAGAGAAAGAGTCTAGAAAGAAGGTTAAAGTTCTACGGAGTAATAATGGAGGTGAGTATGTCTCCAATGAGTTTAAGAACTTCTGCGCAGTGGAAGGGATTAAACGAGAGTTGACGACACCCCATAACCCTCAATAGAATGGGGTTGCCAAGAGGAAGAATAGGAGCATAGTAGGGGCAACAAAGGTGATGTTGCATGATCAAGGCCTACCACTACACTTGTGGGCTGAGGCATGCAACACAACGGTTTATGTTCAGAACCATAGCCCACATCAGATAATTGAGATGAAGACACCAGAGGAGGCTTATTCTAGTAAGAGGCCAGATGTTGGTCACTTCATGATTTTTGGGTCATCGGTTTATTGCCATGTGACCAAAGATGTTGATCTGAAAATGGGGCTCTTAGGTTTCTTGTCTAGCTTACAAGAACCTCTCCCACTTCCAAAGCTTGAAATTTTCCCAAGTCTCATTGATTAACCAATGTAGAATTAAGAAATGCTTGCAAATATGGGTGTATGCTTGTATTTGTTTCAGCTGATTATTCACTTTAAAATCTATTGTTGGTGTTGATATGTGAATGTTCTTAAACTAATATATTAATGCATACAACAATAAATAAAGTAGCAGTGTTAATTCAGCAATAAAACACACACATAAGGCAGCAAATTAATTTTGGGTTCACACACAACTCTTGTGCTACATCTCCGTGAGCTCTTGTCAATTTGACTTGGCTCTCTGGGATTATGGTGTAAGTCTTTTACAAGTCTTTGACTCAACTCCTACTGTTCTACACATAAACAGTGGGTTCAGACACTTTTTTATCCCTTGGCTCTTGAAGCTTTGGCTTTTGGCTTTTGGCTCTTGGCTCTTGGCTCTGGCTCTTTAGCTCTTGGTTCTGGCTCTTGGCTCTGACTCTAGCTCTTTGGCTCTGGTTCTAGCTCTTAGCTCTGACTCTTGGCTCTTTGGCTCGGGCTCTTGGCTCTTTGGCTCTCCTGCTCTGGCTCCTTTCTGCCTTTTGCAACCTTCACACTCTCTGGCTTTTCACTTGAACTTCAAGTGACGCCAAAGGCACCCTCAGCTACTTTTTGCTTCTCTACTGCTATTACTTTCAGCATTCAATAACTTGGCCACCAACAATAACTCAGTAGCCCTCTGTCTTTGAAATTCATGGCTTTTAAGCCAAATCGGTGTTGTCTGTTGGTCTTCCCTTTCGGGCTCTCTGTCTTCCTCGCTTATTCTCCAGCCTTCCACACTCTTGTGGCTCTTTGCAGCTCGATCATTCATGCTCTCTATCTCTTCCTCATCTGGAGGAAACATCCCTTGCAATCACCCCAACCTCTGATGGCTCTATGCCTTCTATCAGCTCTGCGGCCGTGGGATGTACAGCATGAGTTCTCGGCTTAGTGGCTCTTTGCTCCATTATGAGCTCCCTGAAGGAAAATGGCTTTTTTGCTTGCCTCTCTGGTCTTTGAGGCATCCTCCTGGCTCTGTGGCTCCCTGTCCATTTCTCTTCTTGCAATCATGAGGAATCATTCTTTTGGCAGCTTTGTGTCTCTTCGACTGACCCTCTGTCTTCCTCTCTGTGCGATCATCCCTCTGTCTCTGTGTCTCTTCGACTGGCCCTCTATCTTCCTCTCTATGCAATCATCCCTTTGTCTCTTTGTATCTTCAACTGGCCCTCTGGCTCACTGACTCTATGGATCTGCGTGTTGCATAACGCATTCCTGTTCAAAACGCATCATTGTTGCACAACGCCTGCTTACGGCGTGGCACAAGGGATGGAGGTCGTTACAAAGAAATTACATAGGAAAAACACCATCGAGCATGAAATCTAGACGTGAAAGTCCATTAAATCGCCCCTAAAATCCCTATCAGGTCCGCCTTCCATCGCATATCGCAATCGCTTCGGCGGCATGGCCAATGGCCAAAAATCCATTAAACGGGAAATACAAAGGAAAATCTGAATTCCCAGATTTGAAATTTTATGGAATCGGGCTTATGACCTCTATCGAGTCTGGCCTTTATCGCTAGTCGCAAGTCGCGCTGCCCAACGGCCAAGTGTATCAGGGACCACTGATCTCCCAATCACCGAACACCCCGATTGTCGATCAGTCGATCGCCCCGATCGCCGATCACCCCGATTGTCGATCGGTCGATTGCCCTGATCGCTGATATCACAATCGCTAGTCACTACAGCCTAGGGGCCCGTCCTTAGGTTATATGCATATGCCGACGTCGATCGTCGATGCCAATAATCGGTCATCGCAATCACTAATCCTTCATGCCTTTGGCTTAAGTCCTTCCCTTTGGAAGTAATGCGATGTGACATCTCCAATGCGATATTTCCATTGCTCCTTAGGACTTACACTCCGATGAATATTTAAGGGGCTTTACATTAAAAAAAAAACACATTTTTTTTCCCCTAAGTCCCATTTAATAAGAAATTGCCTCCTTTTCCCAAAGAACAAGGGGAGCTTCTCTTTGTGATAACTCCTTCATCTAAAGTCCGTTTTCGCCCATTCAAGTTGCGTTGGATTCAGAATGAGGAGATCTCTGCAATGAGACTATTTTTGAGAGCAGCCTACGATTTTCATTTTCCTCTGATTTGCAAAGCATTTGTGCCATTTGGCACCTTTTACCTCTTGCATGAAGTCTTTTAGACTCAGAGGTTTATCCAGGATCCATTTTTGGATCACGCCTTCCCACTAAAAGAACTTTTGGTCTCCAAAAGACTGATATACTGATCTAAACAGTAAATGAGAGTGACTCACCCTCTTCTTTCAGCCTCCCTACACTTGCCTTTGCATAGTGCCTCTGAACCAAAGTTTCTGACCACTTCCCTTCTCTTGGATGGTCTGGTCTTCCTGAGAAGAAATGTCTTCCTCCTTGCCTTCCTGCAAAACTTCTAATGAAATGGTCATAGAAGGTAGTTTGAGCTTCTTTGCCTTGATCATTGATCCAAGGTGGATCAACAAATATGAAGTATATCTGCTCCACAAAAATTTCATTTGTACCTGTTTGACAAGCTGCCAACAACAAATGTTAACAACAATAGGTATACAGACAACAACTGGATGGCCTAAACTCCTGCTTCAATAAAAGAAACAGATTGCATATTTTGTGAACACCTCCATGTCTTACATCTGCATACAAATGATGGACTAGATAACAAGCCCACAAAACATGCCTTTAAACAAATAACCCTTAAGTCAAGCATGTAGAAAAAGACCATTAGGACTCTTTTTCAAAAGATGAAACTTTCATCTTTGTCTCCATTTGGAGACCAAGTTAACTTCTTTCAAGTCAACATGGCATCACATGAAATGCATGCATTTCATCCCTCAACTTTCACTTAAGAACATTGTACTTTCAAAGCTGAAATGAAATATAATGTAGATGCATCAATAGACATGCAATCTTAATCAGATAAGAACTCTAACTGTTCCTTACCAATCCCTTTCAAAGGTACTACCTTTGCCTGCACATCAGCATTATCATGTGAATCATTTTAGAGACACATTATTCATGGAATCTTCACTTCCATTTCTGCCATCTTCTCTTTCCACTTTCTTCAGCTTTGGTGGAAGCATTGTTGGATTCAGTGTCCAACACTTTGCAGCAATATGTCCTTGCTTATGGCAGTAAGTGCACTGCACGTGCATCCTCTTGATAGCATGATTTGCCTTGTCCAATGGACCTTTGGTTGCTTGCTTCTTTTCCTTCTTCTGCTTCCTGTATGTGGCCATTCTCTTCCAACATCTAGAAACATCATGGTTATCCAAACCACAAAAGGAACATGCAACTCTTTCCTCATACTTATGTGGAAATTTATCATGCTTTGCAAAATCAAAAGGAATGTAATTAGAACCATATTTATACCTGCCTCTTTCACCTTTATTGCCTTCATGAGGAGGTGAAGCAAATGAAGCAGTGGCTCCCTTTGGAACACCATCAAACTCTTCAAGGTTGTTAGAGTCTCCCCAACTCTCTGGTTCAAGTGTGTGCTTCTGAACACTTGCATCCTGCAATTGATGTTTCAAGCTATTGTATTCCTCTTTGATACAACCTTCACACTTTTGAGGTAGAGGACATGAAATGAAACTCCTTCTTGGGATTGTTTCAATGGCTTTCATGGCAGCTTTGAAATTCTCTCCATAAGATTGTCCATAGCCAAGACCCAAATATTTAGGCCTTTCCTCAACCACTATTGGTTCAACATTACCTTGTGCATGCTTTCCCAAGCCCTTTCCTTCATAGCCCATCTTGGACATTAGCTTGGAACCTATGCCTTTAGTATGTTTTTCAAAAGAACCAATATAAGGAATTTGAAGACAAACTGGAATGGCTTACCTCTTCTTCAAGTTGGTACTTTACTAAGGCTTCTTGGGCAACAAAGAGTTGTGTTTCCAACTCATGCATCCTCTTCAGGTTCATATTTGCAATACGAAGTTGCCTCTCCATTTCTTGCAATTTGTCAGCAAGCAACTGCTTCTCTTCCTTCATGGAATTTAGCTGCCTTCTAATCATGTTGTTCTTCCTTCCATCCTCATACATTTATCTCACCATATCCATCATGGTGGACAATTCTTGCTTCATGTCTTCATCAAAGAGTCTTGTGAAGAGAGAAAAATTCAAGGACTCATTTGTAGAAGTTGTCATTATGCCAATGACTTTTTCTTTCTTCTTGTCCTTCCTAGACTAAGTTGTCAATATCTTTCTCTTTGCCTCTGCAAACTTAAACAATAGTCAGTCTGCAAAACAAGAATACAATCAGCCTCTTGCTATTCAAACACCTTTCAGACAAGCAGTCTTTGCTCTACCAATCAAGCATTCTAATATAACCTTCTTAAAGGTGTGGTTAATCAAACTTAAGCTCCGATACCACCCGATCTGTAAATGGGGATCTTAGGTTTCTTGTCTAACTTACAAGAACCTCTCCCACTTCCAAAGCTTGAAATTTTCCCAAGTCTCCTTGATTAACCAGTGTGGAATTAAGAAATTCTTGCAAATATGGGTGTATGCTTGTATTTGTTTCAGCTAATTATTTACTTTAAAATCTATTGTTGGTGTTGATATGTGAATGTGCTTAAACTGATATATTAATGCATACAACAGTAAATAAAGTAGCAGTGGTAATTCAACAATAAAACACACACATAAGACAACAAATTAATTTGGAGTTCACCCACAACTCTTGGGCTACATCTCCGTGAGCTCTTGTCAATTAGACTTGGCTCTCTAGGATTATGGTGTAAGTCTTTTACAAGTCTTTGACTCAACTCTTGTTGTTCTACACATAAACAGTGGGTTCAGACACCTTTTTATCCCTTGGCTCTTGAAGCTCTGGCTTTTGGCTCTTGGCTCTTGGATCTGGCTCTTTGGCTCTTGGTTCTGGTTCTTAGCTCTGATTCTGGCTCTTTGGCTCTGGTTCTGGCTCTTGGCTCTGACTCTTGGCTCTTTGGCTCGGGCCCTTGGCTCTTTGGCTCTCCTGCTCTGGCTCCTTTTTGCCTTCTGCAACCTTCACGCTCTCTGGCTTTTCACTTGAACTTCAAGTGACCCCAAAGGATCCCTCAGCTGCTTTTTGCTTCTCTGCTGCTATTAATTTCAGCATTCAATAACTTGACCACCAACAATAACTCAGCAACCCTCTGTCTTTGGCATTCGTGGCTTTTAAGCCAAATCGGAGTTGTGTGTTAGTTTTCCCTTTCGAGCTCTCTGTCTTCCCCGCTTGTTGTCCAACCTTCCACGCTCTCCTAGCTCTCTGCAGCTCGATCATTCGGGCTCTCTGTCTCTTCCTCATCTCAAGGAAACATCCCCTGCGATCGCCCCAACCTCTGGTGGCTCTATGCCTTCTATCAGCTCTGCAACTGTGGGATGTACAACGTGAGCTCTCGGCTCTGTGGCTCTTTGCTCTGCTGTGAGCTCCCTGAAGGAAAGCTGGCTTTTTATCTTGGCTCTCTAGTCTTTGAGGCATCCTCCTGGCTCTGCGGCTCCCTATCCGTTCCTCTTCTTACAATCATGAGGAATCATTCTTTTGGTAGCTCTGTGTCTCTTCGACTAGCCCTCTGTCTTCCTCTTTGTGCAATCATCCCTTTGTCTCTCTATCTCTTCGACCAAACCTCTGGCTCACTGGCTCTGTGGCTCTGCCCGTTACATAACACATTCCTATTCAAAACGCATCATTGTTTCACAACGCCCACTTATAGCGTCGCACAAGGGATGGAGGCCGTTACAAATAAATTACACAGGAAAAACACTATTGGGTGTGAAATCCGGATGTGAAAGTCCATTAAATCACTTCTAAAATCTCTATCAGGTCGGCATGGCCAAGGGCCAAAAACCCATTAAACGGAAAATACAAAGGAAAATCTAAATTCCTAGATTTGAAATTTTATGGAATCGGGCTTATGACCTCTATCGGGTCCAGCCTTTATCGCTAGTCACAAGTCGCGCTACCCAACAGCCAAGTGTATCGGGGACCACTGATCTCCTATCACCCCGATTGCCGATTGGTCGATCGCCAATATCGCAATCGCTAGTCGCTACGGCCCAGGGGTCCGTACTTGGGTTATATGCATATGTCGACGCTGATCGCCGACGCCGATAATTGGCCATCACAATCACTAATCCTTCATGCCTTTGGCTTAAGTCCTTCCCTTTGGAAGTAATGCGATGTGACATCTCTGATGCGATATTTCCATTGCTCCTTAGGACTTGCACTCTGATGAATATTTAAGGGGATTTATGTTAAAAAAAACACATTTTTTTCCCCTAAGTCCCATTTAATAAGAAATTGCCTCCTTTTCCCAAAGAACAAGGGGAGCTTCTCTTAGTGATAACTCCTTCATCTAAAGTTTGTTTTTTCCCATTCAAGTTGTGTTGGATTCAAAATGAGGAGATCTCTGCAATGAGACTATTTCTGAGAGCAACCTGCGATTTTCATTTTCCTCTGATTTACAAAGGATTTGTGTCATTTGGCACCTTTTACCTCTTGCATGAAGTCTTTTAGACTTAGAGGTTTATCCAGGATCCATTTTTGGATCAGATGCATGGAAGAAGCCTAAGCCAACAATAGAGTTGGGGATCTTTATGGGGTACACTAATACACCCCACAACTATTGGGTGTACATGTTGACCAGTTAGATTACAGTGGTTTGCAAGGATATCAAGTTCGATGAGGAAAAGACCATGCGAGTATCCCTTGAGAGGGAGCTTGAGCTACATGCGGATGAGGAGCTTTTCTCTCCTAAGGTTGAAGGGCCTTAGATTGATATGGAGTAGCCACATGCAGAGCTTCAAAGAGTGGAGAGATCCACTCAAGCAGAGTCTTCTAGAGAGGGGAGAAAGTGCACTAGAGAGGTTGACAAATTGTTGGATTATGCATGGGAGAATGTGGGAGCACCCTCTTCTCAGCGCAAACAAAGGAGGTCACCAGAGAGGTACATTGGATACATGGCACTTATGGGTGCATGTGTTGTTACAGAGCCATCTTCCTTTCAGGAAGCAGTGTTGATCCAGGAGGCTCCAGAGAGACACACAGGACAAAGATTGCTCAAAAATCAAAGCATTTGGAATGACCTCGAACCAGGACTAGATCAAAGACCTCGTCATCCTAATCGTGGAGGTGCAAATGGCTCGTCAAACCGAGCTTGTATGCGAAAGATATAGCTCTTCAAAGTTTGACATGACATGGGAAAAGTGGGGCCCACAGTATGCCACATGGCATCCCAGTAAGCAGGTGGGACCCACATGCTAGACCATCAACCATTGACACTTGGCGTTTTCTCATTTGTCTCCTAAACTTGCATAAGAGACAAAATCATGGAAAATAGTTAAATAAATAACCATATAACAAAATGTTGTTTAATATATAGTTAAAAATAACTATGTAAAACAATTGAAGACATGGTTTCGGGATCGGCGGCAACAAAACCCTGCGGAACCCTTTTAAACAGCCTTATCGCAAGTCACATTAAGGGATCGGTGGCAATAACCCCTGCCGAACCCTCCGCCACAGTCACCGCATGTTATATGGTTAATACAATGTATTAAGGGGTGGGCGCGGGCCATCGGCCGTGGACCTGGCCCACACCCCAACGGTCCATCCATAATATATAGCGCCGATATATATATATATATATCTATATATATATATATATATATATATATATCTATATATTATATATATATATATATATATATAATATATATATATATATATATAGATATATATATATATATAATATATATATATTATTATATATATATATATATAGATATATATATATATATATATATATCGGCGCAACCTCCATGTATCGTGCCAAACTGCCCTGCCAATCGCTGATAACAATAATGCGTTGACCGCCTTTGAATGCGATCACCGATATGATATCGGCGAAACCCTATATCAGGCACCGATATCTGCGCCAGCACCCCTTGCAACTACCGACTGCCGATTTATGCGCGCGATATATGTATTAAAATGCACCGATAAGATATATTGCGAGGTCTAAGGGGACTACCACCCTATTTCAAACATATTTGGTTTATAAAAGGTTTATCTATGGAGGGGCGGGATTTGATCCCTCGACCCCTCCTTAACGACTCCTATTATTTACCATTAGGCCAACGGCCTATTTGTTGGAGAATCCGCCGATGAATTCTACTTAAACAGTCATTTTTGCCTTTGACGCAGTTCGAGGAGGAGAGAGACTGTAGGCATGAATTTCGAGGCAAAATGTAGGCACAGATTTCAAGGCAGTGAATTAATTAATATTTTAATGCAGGAACCATGAATTTTGCAGGAAGGCAAAGTTCTCACTTTGTCAGAATTTAACAAGTTTTATATGGTTTTTACACCTCTCATCGCCACAAACACAATGGTGTTGTTCGTTTCTTCATCAGAGGTCTGCATTTTCCAGTCAATTCCATAATTCACGTGGAACCATGATTTCAACAAAAACAAGGAGCGGAACCATGAGCCATGAAATTTTCCCAAGGAGGTAAAGTTTTGACATTTCATAAGATAATCAAGTTTATACTTGTTTTTCATGGTTTTCCATAGGGATTGCAATGGAGAGATCAGATTCACCATCTGAGTTGCATATTTGCAGTCCATCCATGGAACAAAATCTTTGAGGAACCCCGGGGGAATCTAGGAGATTCCTTGAGCCCATAATTCTCAACTTCTCAGAATTCGGATTTTGGACAGTCGATTTAGCACTACTTGATGCCACAAATCTCATGGTGGCCTCATATTTCTTATTCTCACATTTCTTCTTCTTGTCACTTTTCCAAGTGCCAGTGCAGATGTCCACATTTATGTGTGAGAAGCCATCTTCATGAGATCGATGCCTTGAGAGCAATGGTCCGAGTAGCTTCAGCAGTGTGACATCCACTTCTTTAGATGGCCCTTGGTTGTGAGGTATATGATGTGTTCATGTACTTCTTCTTTCTGCATTATGTTGTACATATCCATGATTGATGTTGATGCAAGATCTTGTTTATTACATGTTGTCATGTTTCCTTGCTTGATTTGATGCGGAATCTTTCTATGTGATGTACTTTATGTCATAATTCATCAAGTTATGCTTTGATATCCATTGTTGTATGTTGTTGGGATACTCTTGTTGTCGTCATGCATGTGTTTTGCTTTGACATCCCTTTTGTGCCATGTTGGCGGGATGCGCACCATGCTTGTTTTTTGTGTCATACTGATAGGAGTCTTTTGATTGAGAGTTCTAGTTGTGGAACATATCTTAGAGCCACTCTTTTGTGAGGGCATTCTTCCTTTTATGATCAAGACATCATCTCTTGTGTACATCATCATTATTGACAGCACTTAATGTAGCAGCCTACACCATCTTGACACCGGGACCCGAAGACGTAGTCCCTCCTGGACAAACTCCGTTATCAACGGCTTTTGTTTTCATATGCTGATGATTGTTATGTTCCTCTTCTTTACAGTCTGTAGCTGTATTTGTTAATGTTATTTGAAAATGCAATTTTAACACATCACGAAAGTAAAAGGTCTTGGAAAGGTCCTTCTTCACACCCGGAGCTGGATCAAGTGGTATCTGAGTGTTCTTTGCATTGATGTGAATTGCAGCGTGAACAATGATAGAGGATGAAAGAGAAATGTATGAGACCATGCTAAACATTTCCAAGAAGGTGGAAATTATGTATGAAACTCTACAGAAAGAGACAGGGGAAAAGGAGCTATTATAGCTTCAGTTGAAAGCCACAGAAGAGGCCATGAAAGAACTAAAGCAAGACAAACATAATATTCAAACAGAGAATGATGAATTGAAGATGCGTCTACATGAAGAGAAAGAGGAGAAGCAGAGTTTGCTACTACAACTGCAAGCAAAGAATGAGGCCTTGGAAAAGTTGCAACGAGACTCATGTGAGGTCAAAAGTAGTTCTCCATCTTCATGTATCTTTCCTGATGATGATTTCACTATGTTTGAAAATCATACCACAAGAATTGGCTCCAAACTGTTGAAGGGAATGGGGTATGAAGGAAAAGGATTGGGTGTTCATAGCCAAGGCATTTCCAATCCCATCAAAGTAGAGGAATTACCCTGTCAGGCAGGACTTGGGTATGTCAGGAAAGAAGTTGGGGAATGCGATCCACCAAAAACAAATGATGAGCAACCCTCATCAGTTCTTTCCAAATCGAAAGAGAAGGTAAAAGATGTTGATTTCCTTTCGATTTCATCTTCTAATAGTTTGATGTCTGTTGGAGATTTGGGGATCCCGATTACAGGGACAAACATGAGGCTCCTTACAAAGACAAGACACGAGGAGAAAGAACTTGGTGCTAATAACCAAGGCATCACTCAACCTTTGGAGGTTGTGCATGAACATCAATTTGTAGGCTCGAGATACACTAAATGAGAGTGCTCAAAGGTGTCAGAGCTGTCCGAGACATCGTCGAGGAAAGAGAATGATGGGAAAACATCCCCATCATCTCATGGCAGTTTCCATCACAAGGAGAGAGCTGAGGCAAGCTCTCATCGCCATACTGACATCAGAGACAACAAAGGAAGGTATAATCACTTTCGATCTTCGAATTTTCATTTTGATTATGATCATGTTGTTAATAATGAACAAAGATTAAGGAATTGGAAAAATGCACCTTTTGTGGTTTACCTAACCATACCTTTTCTAAGTGTTGGAAAAGAATGGCAGCACTCACAAGGATGAGGCGTGAAAGACCCTCTCAATAGCATGAAAAGAAACAGGTTAAGCAGTTATAGAGGAAGAAAGCCTACTACAATCATTGCGATAGAAATGGCCATCAGAGAGCCACTTGCTGGAAGCTCCATCCAGAGCAATTCCTTAAAGACAAAGTGTCAGTGTGTGAACCAGGAAGAGCGGTTGTTCGACAAGCAAAACCACCTCAAGGAGGTGACCCATTCACATTGATAAGGGAAAATTTGTTTTTTTGACATGATGTCGTTTCATGGTCATTCTTTGTAAATCATTTGTTGCATTTTTAAAGTGTAAAAGTGATGAGGTGTGCCTCCATCACTTGGTCAGCAACAATGATGTCTAGTCATGTTTTGAGTCGTATTTTGAGTTGCATGTTAAAACTATGAAAGTGATGTTATGTTTCCATCACTTGTCAAAAAAATAGTCTCTAGCCTTATGAATGCAAATCATGTGTTGCAGCGATGATGTGTTTTCCATCACTTTTTGAAGCAACCATGATGAGTTGGCCTTGTTGTCATAGCTGGAGTATTACATCCATCTTGTTGTAAACTTGACCACTGAGGATGTGTTATAAACTCATGGCAAGTATGGGACATTTGGGCCTTTAGTTGGGTCATGTTATTCAAAGCATGTGATTTGCAAACAATGTACTACAAGTTGCAGAAGTAGTAGGTGTCGGTTCGTCGCTTAAGGCTTCGAAGAACAAAGGTGAAGGAGATGGAAGCGAGACCTTTTTCAGGGAACTTGTGATGCAAATAGGGTACAAAGAAAGATGCAGATTATTTTCCATGTTTTTTGAGGACCAAAAGCTACTCAGTGGGGAGGATTGATCCAGGAGGCTCCAAAGAGACACACAGGACAAAGATGGCTCAAAAATCAAAGTGTTTGGAATGACCTCAAACCAGGACCAGATCGAAGACCTCATCATCTTGATCATGGAGGTGTGAACGGCTCATCAAACTGAGCTCGTATGCGAAAGATAGAGCTCTTCAAAGTTTGACATGACAGGGGAAAAGTGGGGCCCACAGTATGCCACATGGAATCCCAGTAAGCAGGTGGGACCCACATGCTAGACCATCAGCCATTGACACTTGGAATTTTCTCATTTGTCTCCTAAACTTGCATAAGAGACAAAATCATGGAAAATGGTTAAATAAATAACCATATAACAAAATGTTGTTTAATATATAGTTAGAAATAACTATATAAAAACAATCGAAGACATGGTTTCAGGATCGGTGGCAACAAACCCCGCTGAACCCTTTTAAATAGCCTTATCGTAAATCACATTAAGGGATCAGAGGCAATAACCCCCGCCGAACCCTCCGCCACAGTGGCTGCATGTTATATGGTTAAAACAATGTATTAAGGGGTGGGCACGGGCCATCAGCCGTGGACCTGGCCCACACCCCAACAGTCCATCCATAATATATATTGCCGATATATATATATATATATATATATATATATATATATATATATATATATATATATATATATATATATATATATATATATATATATCAGCACAACCTCCATGTATCACGCTAAACTGCACTGCCGATCGCCGATAACAACGTCGCGTCGACCGCCGTTGAATGTGATCACCGATATGATATCGACGAAACCCTATATCGGGTGCTGATATCTATGTCAGCGCCCCTTGCAACTGTCGACTGTCGATTTATGTGCGCGATATATGTATTAAAATGCACCGATAAGGTATATTGCGGGGTCTAAGGGAACTGCTGCCCTATTTCAAACATATTTTGGTTTATAAAAGGTTTATCTATGGAGGGGCGGGATTTGATCCCCCGACCCCTCCTCAACGACTCTTATTATTTACCATTATACCAACGGCCTATTTGTTGGAGAATCCACCGATGAATTCTACTTAAACAGTCATTTTTTCCTATGCACGCAGTTCAAGGAGGAGAGAGACTGTAGGCACTGATTTCGAGGTAGAATGCAGGCACAGATTTCAAGGCAGTGAATTAATTAATATTCTCACTTTGTCAGAATTCGACAAGTTTTATATGGGTTTTACACCTCTAATTGCCGCGAACACAATGGTGTTATTCGTTTCTTCATCATAGTTTTTCATTTTCCAGACAGTTCCAGAATGCACGTGGAACCATGATTTTAGCAAAAACAGGGCGCCGAACCATGAGCCATGAAATTTTCCCAAGGAGGTAAAATTTTGACATTTCAGAATATAGTCAAGTTTATACTTCTTTTTCATGGTTTTCCATAGGGATTGCAATGGAGAGATCAGATTCGCCATATGAGTTGCAGATTTGCAGTCCATCCATGGAACAAAATCTTTGAGGAAACCCGAGGGAATCTAGGAGATTCTTTGAGCCCAAAATTCTCAACTTCTCAGAATTCGGATTTTGGACAGTCGATTTAGCACTAATCAACGCCAAAAATCTGATGGTGGCTTTAGATTTCTTATTCTTTCATTTCTTCTTCTCGTCACTTTTCCAAGTGCCAATGCAATTGTCCACATTTATGTGCGAGCAGCCATCTTCATGAGATCGATGCCTTGAGAGCAATGGTCTGAGCAACTTTAGCAGTGTGACATCCACTTCTTCAGATGTCCCTTGGTTGTGAGGTATATGATGTGTTCATGTACTTCTTCTTTCTGCATTATGTTGTACAGATCCATGATTGGTGTTGATGCAAGATTTTGTTTATTACATGTTGTCATGATTCCTTGCTTAATTTGATACGGAATCTTTCTATGTGATGTACTTTCTATCATAACTCATCATGTTATGGTTTGAGATCCCTTGTGGTATGTTGTTGGGATACTCTTGTTGTCGTCATGCATGTGTTTTGCTTTAACATCCCTTTTGTGCCATGTTGGTGGGATGCACACCATGCTTGTTTTTTATGTCATACTGATAGGAGTCTTTTGATTGAGAGTTCTAGTTGTGGAACATCTCCTAGAGCCACTCCTACATGTGGGCATTCTTCCTTGTATGATCGAGACATCATCTCTTATGTACATCATCATTATGGACAGCACTTAATGCAGCGGCCTACACCATCTTGACACCAAGGCCCAGAGACGTAGTCCCTCTTGGACGAACTCTATTATCAATGGCTTTTGTTTTCATGTACTGATGATTTTTATGTTCCCCTTCTTTATAGTTTGCAGCTATATTTGTTAATGTTCTTTTAAAATGCAATTTTAACACGTCACGAAAGTAAAAGGTCTTGGAAAGGTCCTTCTTCACACCCGAACTTGGATCAAGTGTAGTAGTCGGTTTGAGTTGATGCGATGGTGGAGGAGAATGACTCCATAGTTCGAAACAGTGTTTGGGATGTGGTCCCGAGACCAGAGGACAAGTTAGTTGTGAGCTCTCGTTGGCTTTACAAGGTAAAACAAGTTACATATGGTAGTGTGGAGAAGCATAAGGCCATATTTGTGGCTGTGGCTTTTCACAGGTAGAGGGGATTGACTATGATGAGACCTTTGCTCATGTTGCAAGGTACTCATCAATCAGATCTATTTTGGCACTATAAGCATAGTTGGGTTGGAAGATCCATCAGATGGATGTGAAGACTTCCTTCCTCAATTTCATGATTAAGGAAGAGGTGTACATAGTGCAGCCCGAAGGTTTTGAAACCTTGGACCATGAGTCGCATGTGTGCCGACTCAAGAGAGCGTCTTATGGGTTGAAGAAAGCACCCTGTGCTTGGTGTTGGATACCTATACCAATAGGTTTCATATTTCATGATTGGCAAATATAAGTGCCAAATATGCTCCATTTTTGCTGCCACAAAGGTTCCATATTTACAAAGAAAAGAAAAGGTGTATCTAGGCTTGCATATTCACAAAAGTTTATGGATGACCCAACAGCCTAATCTGGATCATGCCATGTTTTCAATTTATGTTGTAGAATAGAGAATGAAATCTGTCCAAACTGTTTAATCTTGGCAGATCAGTAGCTAGGTAGAGAAACTAAGGTTCCCAACTGCTTAATCTGGGACCTTGGAAGGAATAAGGGTAGTATTAGATAGGAAATGAAAGCAAAAAGCCAATGAAAAAGAAAAGGG
>APFE031424050.1:46166-80133 GCA_000404065.3 Pinus taeda | reverse complement strand
AGCCGCCCACAGAATCAATAGACCTTGAGGAGACCCCTCAAGATACCATCCCTCCAAGGCAACAGGCACCAGACAACGTTCCAGGCATCACAGCACCAACCACTACAGCACCAACAACAGAACAGGCTGAGAGCCTGGACATGCAGAAGCTAAGGCAGGAAATTCAGGTGCTAGAGTCTCAGATGTCAGAGCTCAGTCAAGCCAACGACAGCTTAGCAAAGATAAATGAAAAATATGATAAGTCTAAGCAAAATGTGGCTGAGAGGGAGAGAGAAGTAAAAGCTCTGAAGAAAACAATTGCAGAGTTAGAAAAGGAGCTCAATTTTGAGAAAGTTACAGCAGAGCTCAAACAAGTGATTTGGACTGCCATTGGACAATCAATAACTAACCAATGGGAGTACATTGATGCCATATACGAGCAAGTGGGACTCATTGGCAGGGCAAGAAAAGAATTACACAGAGCAAGAAACTCCCTAGGAAACATGGCCGACCTTTCCCCTAAGATGATTGAAGTGCTCAATTATAGGACAAGTTCCCAGTTGGTAAAAATGGGAATTGGAAATAGAACTGAAACCATATCTGTAATCAAAAGAGTCACAATAATGAAGAATTTAATCCAGACCCTGGACAGGAGAATCCAGGATATGCAAGCAGATATAAACAAGTTTCAGAATAGGTTCTTGGCCCTGCAGGACAGAGGGCTTCCCAGCTTGCTGGAATCAGGGAAGTTACTCTCTCATGAAAAGTATATCAAGAGGGTAAGCACTTTTGCAGCAATTCAGATTGTTGAGACACCAGGAACATCTTCGGCAGGCCCAGTAACAGGGCAAACTCTTTTTGAAAAATTAGATAATTTGTTTTTTATCAAGAATGAAGTATCACATCTGTTTGATGAGCCTCCCCATTTCTACAAATATACGGAGGCTGATGAGACCTTAGGGTCAATTTTGAAACATCAGCTTCCTCCTCCAGATACATGGCAAGATTTAATAAGGTTACTTTTGAACCAAAGTTGAGAGATTAAATATTTTTCGGCAAAAGGTCTATATTACATATACAGGTGGGCAAAAGCCATAACAGCAAGTATGAAGACGCTGAGCCAACTCAGCACAGGTACTCGACCGCAGCAACAACATCAGCAAGCACAGGTGGCAGGACCAAGAAGACACAAAAAGTAACAGTTGCAGAGCACTTCATTCTGCAGTTATGATAAGGCCGCACAGCTGACTCCACAATGCCCAAAGGTCAAAACATTATCCTGACAGGAGTTAAAGGCTTTTAAGAGTCATTTATGTTTGTAATTACTTCTCATCTACTCTCCATGTACGAGTGTAAGAGATATTTTCCTCTTAGATGACTCAATACCTGAGATATTTTTGTATGAAACCTCTATATATTCCCCCTCGCGTTTGTTTAGAGGGGTTGGACTCCGGATGTAAGAAATCTCTTGATATCTCTTCTTTTATTCTCATATTGTAAACTCTCAGACAGCTAATACAAAGAACAGTGGGATTTCTTCAAGCATGATGTCTCTTGATCTCCTGATGGTGTATGGCTCAAAGTTGCAGGATTCCTGTGTATCTCATGGCTCAATAAGTTTTTCTCATTGCTCTTCGTTTCGCATGTGATCATTGTTCTTTCATATGTCTTTCATGTTTTCCATACACTCAAATATCTAGGTAGCAAGGAAAAAGAATAGTCTCATGATTTAGTCATTGGTTACCCTGAGCTCAGTCTAAGCTATCTTATATGTTTTCTTCAGTCAAAGTATTTAAAGAGTAATTCTTCAATGCTACCTTTAATACTACATAATCACAGTGCTTTGTTATTTCAGGAATTCAAGTAATTGCTCCTAAATAACAAAACTCTTTCACAATAGTCAGCTTAAGTAAAGAAATCTTAATTGCTCTTTGCTAGTTGTTTTTCACCTCACTCTCACAATTTACATTTTGTTTCATGGAATACACACAGGCCCTGTAGCTACACCCCCACCAAGTCAAGATCTCAAGGGAACAACTGTCCAAGACCCCATTGCCCAATGGATTATCTTCACCTGCAGACAGACTCTAAAAGATATCAGAAGCATCCTCCCAACCAAACACAAAAACAACCAAAAATTTCACTTCACAACTAGCCTAAAACCTTTGTCAAAAACAGTGACAAACCTTACAGAGAGAGCCCTCTCTGACTACAGCTGGGCTAGAAGCTGTAGCCCAAAGATTGGTTAGTGGTTACCCCGGCCGTATTCCCTAAGGAGTCATAGGGAACAACCTGGGTGTTAACACTTGGTACACCAGGATAGATAACTACTTCACTGGGTTGGGCTTCACAAAGAGTGAAGCAGATGCAAAGTTGTATCACATAGTGGTGGAAGGTAATATGTTGATCATTGTACTTTATGTAGATGATCTTATACTAACAGGTGATGTGAAGCTCATCAAATCTTGCAAGGAGGACCTTTCAAGAGAGTTTGATATGAAGTACATGGGACTCATGCATTACTTTCTTGGCATGGAGGTATGGTAAGGAGATGGGGAGTTTTTTGTATCTCAAGGCAAGTATGCCAACGAGATACTCAGGAGATTCCACATGGAGAGCAGTAAACCCATGGAGACTCCTCTAGCTAGTAACTAGAGAAGGTAGGATGCTACTTTAGGGGAAGTAATGGAAGCTATTATTTATAGGCAGCTTGTGGGTACACTCATGTACTTGGTGAATACACGACCGAATATGTGTTATGCAATTAACAAACTTAGTTAAGTGATGGTTAGGCCTACCAAGTTTTATTGGAAGGTGACAAAGCATGTATTGAGATACCTCAGAAGCACTACTCAGTTTGGGTTATGGTACAAATAGACAGAGGGAGTGAAGCTTCAAGGCTTCACCGATGTAGATTAGGCAGGGAGTCCATCCGAAAAGAAGAGCACATCAGGAGGGATCTTCAATATTAAGTCAATACACTTTCTTGGTACAACAGGAAATAGAGATCGGTTGCACTCAATTCGGCAGAGGAAGATGAGGCTATCTGGATGAGGAAGATCCTAGTTGGTTTGTTTGGTCAGCAGATGGATCCAACAGTGATTTATTGTGATAATCACAGTTGTATCAAACTCTCTGGAAATCCAGTATTTCACGATCGGTCCAAGCATATTGATATCCGGTATCATCATCTCATAGATTGTTTATTAAGGCGGATCATGTTGTTAGATTACATTCCTACGAAGGAGCAAGATGCTAACATCTTGACAAAGGCATTGTCAAGATGTAAATTCGAGTTTCACAGAGACAAGTTCACGGTAATTGATAATCCCTTTCTTGTTGAGAGGGAGTGTTGAGAAATGGAAACCAGAAATTCCAGTTTAATTTCCAGTGTTGTAAGTCAAGCATCATGTGAGGCTATCTGGATGAGGAAGATCCTAGTTGGTTTGTTTGGTCAGCAGATGGATCCAACAGTGATTTATTGTGATAATCACAGTTGTATCAAACTCTCTGGAAATCCAGTCTTTCACGATCAGTCCAAGCATATTGATATCTGGTATCATCATCTCAGAGATTGTGTATTAAGGCGGATCATGTTGTTAGATTACATTCCCATGAAGGAGCAAGATGCTAACATCTTGACAAAGGCATTGTCAAGAAGTAAAATCGAGTTTCACAGAGACAAGTTCACGGTAATTGATAATCCCTTTCTTGTTGAGGGGGAGTGTTGAGAAATGGAAACCAGAAATTCCAGTTTAATTTCCTTGAATTAAACTTTGAATTAAAGTTGAATTCTATTCTCATAGCAACTTAAAATAGTCAATTAAGTTTATTAAACTTACTTAACTTAGGAAATTCGAGTTGGAAGTCATGTATATGTTCTCCCTACTTTGTAGGAGTCCAGTGTGACTTAATTGTGAGTTGTAAAATAGAAGACTCAGTTTCATGAGTCAGTTCAGTTAAATTAGTTCTCAAATTGATTGAGAGAACTAATAGTGAGTTAACAGTTAGTGGTGACACTAATGAACTCCACCAGTGCTACTCTAGTTAACTGAATATTTACTCATCAGAAACTCATGCATGTCAATTATGAGAAAGACCAAGTTGAGACTAGAGTGCAGGGATTGTGTACTAAGTTTTTAAGATTTTTCTAAGTTGCACTGATAGTGCATGCATTCAGGAACTAATCCTTGAGGGATTGTGCTATTTTTAGAGGCTTTATTTCCCTTTAAATACAAGCTATCCTTCATAGGAATTACACATTGGAATAGAGACTTGGAGAGCTTGTGAAGAGGCTAAGCTTTGGCCTTGAGCTTGCTTATGAGTTGGAGATTGAATTTTTTGAGTGGTGGCATTGTTCTAGAGAGAACAAGCATTGTAATTTCATCTTGATTTTCCGAATTAATACAAAACAGATATTGGGGTTTTGAGCTGTGGCTTTCCCCGGATATTTATTGTGTTATGTGCCTTTGATTCTCTTCCACTATTGATTATTGTTTTCTCGATATTTATGGCCTTCCGTTGTAAAGAGTAGAAGTAGATTCTTGTCTGTTGCTTTAGCAAATTGCATTAGCTTGTGAATTTATAGGATTTTCTACTCTTCCTTGCAAACCATAGATCACTTAGAGGCTGAGCAACCATCCCGGGTGACCAATCCCTGAGTTGGAACCTTTTTTATCACACTTATACCTATAAACACACCCTTAACACTACTTGCATGTGGTTGTGAGCCTCCAACCACATTCACAAGCCTTGCGCCATGCGGTTATTATCCTAATTCCTTTGTTTTGTGTCTGTGGTCTCGATATCTAAGCCACTTTTCTAGGCTAGCCTCTAGATCACTACCCATAACTTCCTATAACTTTTGAGAATCATATTCCTCATAGAAACCATGTTAATCATTCAAACTTGAATCTAGAACTTGAACTAGACTGACTAGAACATACTACACATTTCATCGGACATGTGGTAAACATGTAAGCTACAAGTCATGAATGGACATGTGAGTGTAAATCTTTGTACTATAGCTAAGAATCACTGAGAAGGCCCAATTCCCTCTCAAGTAGTTGCAACAAGACATGTTAGCCCATGCATTCATCAACCATTCATTAACTTATCAAAGTATAACAAGAGCCATAGTAAGAGCACATTATCAACCCTACTTATAACCAACATATAACCAGAATATTAACCACGGCAAAAGAATAATCAAATCAACATAATAACAAGTATAGATGCTCATAAATCACAATAGGAAAATAACTCTTATTAACATACGCAAAACCCAACCAAGTGAGGGACTTCCACATACCACCTGACCATAGATTGAGCTGAACCAAAGATTTCTTTCAGCCAATCACCCTCGTGTCATATTCCAAGCATGAATTGGGATCTCATGGGATAAACCAATATATAATCAAACAAGGGAATCCAAAGCTTAAACCACCTTCACCTTCAACCTATCGTTATCTCGCCAAAACTGATAAAGAGATCACAAAACCAAAAAAATATTGGATGCCACAGAATTCCTTCACCATACCTTAAGGAATTTTCTTATCTCCACCCATATGTCGAGGGCTTCCCAGAGAAAACCATCTACACCCCCAACCCTTGGGAATTTTCCTGAGACCACCTCTCCCGGTTCTAAAACCTTCTGACAATCCAAAGTTCAACCAGAAATGAATCCCATCACACCATGGGATATCTGAGCATTCCTATGCTCATAAATAATATCAACTTCACCAAATTCATTAGGTGTTCCTGAATTCACTAATTCACGTCTCACTTTGAATTCATCATCCACGTGTGTCTTGTCATAGTGGAATTCACCATCACCTTCATCACCCACATTAATATGCTCTTGCTCTGATTCACACACAGAGGCGTCAACTTATCTCTTTGTAATCTTTTCCATTTCTTCTTCATCCACATGCATGTCTACATAATGGGTCTCACTTTTATAGTCTTCACGACCATCATTCACTTTTGAGTAGGATTCTCCAAACTTTGTTTTCCTCCTAGAGTCTCGCTCACCTACTCTCAGATCTGCATCTGAATTCTATATTGATTCTTCAATAGACTGTTACAAAAAAATTTGATGCATGTCACTTTATTTTGTACAAAATTATACTTCAAGGATCTTCCATGCTTCTTGGGAAGATGTAGCTTTCACTACCTTGCACAAAAAACTCTCATCCAATGCCTATTTTATAAGATCTAATACTAAATCATCACACACTTTATCATATGGGTTATTAGATCCATACCTAACCAATTATTTAAATCAATGAAAAGTTTGCATTTTGACAACCCAAAAATCAAAAATTTTACTAGTAAACATACTAGGAGGTTGTATCAGATCCACACTACACTAATAAACCTCAATCTATTTTTTGTCTTCTGCTAGACTTCTCGTTTCCTTGGCCTGAACATCTCTAAACATGACAACGATTTGTGCCACTTCTTTTTATTTCTTCGTTTGACATGCTTGAGCCATCCTTTCTGGCCCATGACTATTTTCTCTCGCTTATCAATCACCTTCTACTTTCCAACTTCTTTCTTTATACATGAGGCTTTTGTTCATATCACCCCTAAAAATAAATCATTTTCAATATGTGCCCCAATAAGACACAATTTTCACCGGATTCACGTATCCTTATGATATTGAGGGTTTTTCAGAACCTCAAACACTGTCATACTTGAAAAAATAAAAAAAAAATTCCAAGGCCATAAACTCTCCTACAAATAAAACCCTTACATTTTTAAATTCTCTTTCAACAATCACTTTATTACAAATTTCTATAAACCTTCATGAGCCATCATAAACTTTATAAACCCTCCTTTTCGAATCTTTTGATACCAAACACTTTTTTAATAAAAAAACATAAAAAAAAATTAAATAAACCCATTAAGAAAATACCAAGTCATTCCGTTTTTTTAACCTTTAAAAAAAATTAATATCTTTCTTTAACCTTTAAAAAAAATTAATATATTTTAGTTGAAACATTTATAAGGTTCCCCTTTAATAAACCTCTTCTTTTTCTTTTTCTTTTTTCATTTAGACAAAAACAAAAATGTTTTTTTCCAAAAAATAGTTGTCACTTATTAATAACAAACTTTAACAAGTGCTACATAATAGCTAGTACCTATCATTTAATTTAAATATAATAACCTTGCAATTTGATAGATAAATGCTGAATTTTTGAATATTAATTAAATAAATATAAATGAAATTTTTTATTTTATTTTATTAATAATTATATTATATAGTTTAATTACATTTAAAACTTATAATTATTTTATATTTAAATTTAATTTACATTGATTAAATTATTAAATTTTAAATAATATTTTATTATTAAATTTGAAAAAATACTTTTATAAATAAAAATCATGAACATAAAATTTTACCCCAGTAAAAATACATATACTAGATGAAAATATATTAATACATATATGAGATGAAAATATGTTTGTGTGTTGTATATTAATTCTTTGAGCGAAATCAATACACACAACGAGGGGCTCCTATCAATTCAATTCAAGTTTCTTAACACCCTTCGTATGCATAGAAAATCAGATTTTGTTTTAGTTCGGACATATATGATATAAATATTTTAGGTTGTTTTAATTTATATTTAACAATGGATTAACAAGTATATATTCATCTAATTGATATATTTATGATATTTTCCAAATTTTACATGTGGTATTTTTTTCCAAATAGAAATTGCTTTTTATTAAAAATGGAAATGAAACTACATTAACATAAATGATCAGAATTTCAAAAGAAACTATATAATAATATCCTACTGAATCACTCCAGTGTCTTCATATAATTTTTAAATTATGCAATAACTATGTAATAACATGAAATTGAATCACCCGATAAGTATCACATTACGTAATAAAATATAATTTAATAAATGTGAAATAAATTCTGTACCCTCTCACTAGAAAATTAGTCCTATTGAAATTTGGAATGCTCCCGCATCGTGGGCACTACCAGGTCAAGTATAATAATCATGATTCACATAGCTAATGACACTAACAAGTTGTACATGAGTGCATGATGTGGCGGTCGGGGTAGTTGGCTATCTCGCACTTCGACCGCGTTCGATTCTCCCTGCTGCTGCGCTATATGATGGTTCCATTGCGAATGTATGATGTGATGGTATGTATAATATGACGGTTGTCAGCGCATCTGACAAGTATAATGTAATAAAAAAAGGGCCCATATCACTTCTCTTGAAAACTAGCCCCTCCCTTTTAAAAAAAAAGACACTAACAAGTTGACGAATTGCATGCAAGATGGCAATGGCAACCTTAAAGAATTTGCATGCCTGATTTGGATATTTAGAACTCGTTAGATGTGCATAGGAAGAAAATGTAAAATTGAACCAAACAATTCATACACATTGACACTACATGCTATCTGTACTCTCATCGCATAGTAGAGGGTGGGGTAGGTGGAGTGTACAATAGTTATTTTTATCAATTATATTGGTACACAAATAAGAATTATAGAAATTTAAATAATTAGTTTTTAAATAAATAAATTTAAATATTATAAAAATAATAAAATTTAATTAGTAATGTTAAATTAAGGAGGAGTTATAAATTTTTAGTTAGTTTTAGTTAATTAATGAAAAATATAATAACTAAAATTTATCACTATTGAAACCACTTAAAATTTGGATTCACCTAGGCAATTAATTTTTTAAAGGTTAAAGAAAGATATTAATTTTTTTTAAGGTTAATCCAAGGAAATTTTAATCATATTTAAATCAAATAAAAAACATGTAAAATACAACTAAAATATTATTAAATTTCTTAACCAGCACGGAAGTCAGAGCTTTGTTCAATGCACCTAAGTGAAGTTATAAAAAGTATATTTAATATTTTAAATGTATATTTTATAAATGAGGCATTCTCATTTTGACGGAGAAAGAACGCATAATTAGTAAGGAATAATTATGCATTTATCTTTTGAATTTGAATATAAGCATCAGTATTCTAAAAACACTCGTGCAAGAAAAATGTGGGGAGCTATTAATGGAGAAAAAACGCATAATTAGTAATGCATAATTATGCATTTATCTTTTGAATTTGAAATATAAGTATCAGTGTTCTAAAAAAATTTGTGAAAGACAAATGTGGGGAGCTATTTTATAGAAGTTTACATTAATCAAGTTGTTTTTTTGAGATTTTTTGAAAGTTTTTTTTGGGTTTTTTTTGTTAGGAATTTATTGAAATCACAAGTTTAATGGGTAACTCCTACACAATCACTTAAAATATCAATATGCACATTATCTGTCTTTTATTCCTTAAAATAAGATTACATATATACAGAGTGGTGTCTGAAGATAGGAAGACTATTTTGGACACACAATCTGTTGGTTGAGGAAATCTCTCAACCACACACCAAACTAGGAACAAGTAGATATAGCCAACTCCTATAGAATAGGAACTAACTCCTTACATAGAAAGAATCACAACTAGAGACAAGTAGGAATTAGATATTCCAATGCTCCCCCTTAATGACTACTTGTCTCCATTTCAATCTACAAAATCTAGTTGTGGGCAAATATACCAAAAATAATATGTTGATGTCCATATAAAGGAACAACCATCTACTGGAATGCATGGGTGCAAACCGCTGCAACTGCCAGTCTTGTAGGATGTCCTTCACATACATGGTTCTGTCAACCATTATAACTGCATACATGTACCTGTAAGTGTAAACCCCCCTCCGTCATTGTTAACTTGGGTTTTCTCAGATTACCCGTAACCATGCATTAGGTTTTATCGGATCACCCTCAACCATGCCACCAAGGGCTCTCAGCCACCAAGGCTAGACACAGCTACCAAGGCTCAACTCAGCCACGAAGGCTCAACACAGCCACGAAGGCTCTCCGGCCACTATAGGCCACAATCTTGCCACTAGAGCACTCCAAAGACCCAACTCAACCAGGCCGAGGGTTTTCTCGGCTAACCCTAAACCATGCCAATAGGGAATCTCTATCCCACTTCACTGTTACATGTGGTTTATGGCTTACCACAAACCGTCACTGCAAATACAAAGTGGTTTTTAGATTACCACGAACTATATGGGGTTACACATGCCTTACAAGGCTTACATTTCACACTCCAACTCTGGAGTTACCAGGCACACAGTTTCCAAAGAACACTATAAAACACCCTAGACTTGCTTACTAATAAAATGTGTGACTCCTAATATATCATGCTAGTGAGTCTATTCCACAAACTCACACTAATTCACACAAACTTTTACTTAGCTATCCATCATCATTTAATTTCCACTGTTGCTATTGCACAAAAAAACAATATTTGTTGCACTTAAACCTCATTATCCACCATGGAGTGTCTTTTCATCCTTGTCTTGGATTCACCTAGGCAATTTGTTAGAGTCGCTAATTCTAACAAAACTACTCCATTGAGTTAGCAAAACTCAATGTAAATACTTCTAATTCCAAGACATTTATAAAGATATCTTCTTTGGAGTTTCTAAGAAATGCAGTGATAATCATTTTAATAAATTACATTTCTACATTGAGTTGATCATGCTCAATGTATTTATCTTTCCAAACTCCAAATAAATTCACAAATTTTTATTTTACCACAGCAGAAAATTTCTAGGTTAAATTTCCAGCGGAAGAGACCACTACCTTTCCTCTCTTGACTACATGGAAGGATCCAATGGAAATTACATCATACCTAATTGGCTCTATAATCATACCGATCGATCCATAGTGAAATATTGCTTCCTCATGGATCAGCTCTGCATCACGCTTAGTTTGGTTTGATTATCATTCCAAAGCTCATAAATCTTAATTGCAGCGCCCTCATCGGCACCAATTGGAATTACGTTCGACACATAAAGGCCACACTCGGACCCATACGCAAATCTTCGTCAACATAATCAGCAAATCAAGTCAAATCTTCTCACCACACCAGTCGGCTCCATGTTCACACAGATCCATGCGCTTAGATCCACAGATTTGAGTATCTCCACAAATCCATTCGGCTCCAGAGTTCCATGCTCAATCACTGCAAATTTCAACAAGAAGAGAACACACCCAAAATCGGCAACTAACAGATCCAAGAGAGGTCGAGGAAAACCCGGTGTGAAGTGATAGACATACAACACAATCTGCTTGGCTCATACTCCACAGCTTCAACGTGTCTCCATCTCACGGATGGTCATTCATACAGCGACGACAACATTCCGCTATAATTTTGCGCGGTAATATAGATCTAGCAACTCTAGAGATTCATTCACAGACACAACACATATAGACAAATATCACCTGCACATGGACAAACAAAACACATACCTGCAAGATCCATCGATATGCAGGGTCCACACACCAGCAGATCCACCAGCACGCAGACCCGCCTCAACACTTACCAACGTCGTCGGCTCGACCACGCTGCACTGTTGGCTTAACTACTCAACAGTCACATAAAACCTAATGGTGGATTCTGAAAACATCTTCTCAGCGTGGTGATCCCTGAGCGCATTGAGATCTACCCAAGGCAATAATCCATAACCCAAGCAACAATCTTGTTTCTCTTTCCGTGCGCTCTCTCTTCAATCCATTGCTCTTTTTCTCCATGACAGGTTTGCTCATAACCTTCATGGCTAGCACAGGCTTCTCACAGTCTTGACCCTGGGCCAAAAACACAGTCCCCATGGCGCCCCTGCCAACCACTTTCACGGACCGTTGACCACGGGCTCCTTCCCTCGATCAACGAAAGGCCATACTACAGCCACCACTGCGCCACCGCTCGGCCAGCTCCCTCCAAGCAGCCACTGTTCACACCGGTATCCAGTCCCTTTGCTGGAAACAAGGCACCACCGATCCTGATTCACCAATCCTGATTTGTGGGAGCGATTGTGAGGGTGGGGCTCTCAACAACAGATCCCTAGCTCCAGCGACAACCTCCACAACACGGATTCATCACACCGCCATTGCGCCATCCAGGGAGCTGGTTACCAATGGCACCTCCCCACTGTAAGATCGATGATGGACAAACTCAAAAAATTGATTGGCAAACCAAGTTTTTTATTTCCTCGGCCCAGGAGGGGCCAAGCCCACAAGGGGCGAGGCCCTCCGGGCTCTAATACCAACTTAAAATATCAATATGCACATTATCTATATTCTATTCATTAAAATAAGATTACATATATACAGAGTGTTGTCTCAAGATAGGGAGACTGTTTTGGACACAATCTATTGGTTGAGGAAATCTCTCAACCACACACCAAACTAGGAACATGTAGATATAACCAACTCCTATAGAATAGGAACTGACTGCTTACATAGAAAGAATCACAACTAGAAACAAGTAGGAATTAGATATTCCAACACAATCGAAGTGTCTTAGAGGTTTTTCAGGGTGCTAAATCTATATATATAGTAAAAAAACCAGTATAAATAACAGAAATCAAAATTTGGCCTCAACTTTGAGTTTTTCAGGACATTGAATCCACATATATAATCAAAAACCAATATAAATAACCCAAATCAAAATTTCACTTCAAATTTTCCTAGCACCAAACATTTAAAAAATCTCACTAAAAACACTTCCATTAATAATAATAATAATAAAAAAAAAATTTAATATATACAAATAAACATTATAATTTAAAAATACTTTGTATTTAATTCTAAATTCACATTAAATACTAAACTTTAATGTCTTGAGACGCGCCACCTACACATATAAAGAGAAAAGTGAAACCAGACCAATGAGCAGAATATTTGAACTATTTAATTTAATCAATTTCTCTGAGGTTGGTTTCCATGGCCGTGCACTCTCTCACTGTGTGCAGCCGACGAATACGGATGAGATCCGGTACGGCGAAAGAAAAGTGATGACGTGTTCTTCGGAAGTGAGCTCGTTTGATTCTGATGGAATGTTTAGTACTTATAAAAGCCGGTGGCGTCCGCTTTGGCTGGCGATGAATTATAGAGGAGTATTTTATTATCAATAGCATAATGATAAAAGTTTCATTAATTTGTTTTATTATGCTATTTGTATTTTCATAACTCATTATAAGAGTGGAGGGTGGATTGTCCAATAGTTTTTGTATTTTTATAAGATTATAAGAATGGAATAATGTTTAATTTTAAATAAATAATTTTAAATATATAAAAATTAATAAATTTATTTAATAATATTAAAAAATAAGAAATAAATTTTTTTGACTAAATACAATTAAATTTTATATTGGAATGATAACTTTTAAACGTTTTAAGTTTTTTCATGCCACTTTTTTTCGTTGAATTTTCGGGGAACCCTGATACACCTTTTGTTAGGCAACCTTGATACACCTTTTGTTAGGCAACCCTTCTGATGAAAGCCCAAAAATTGCTATTATATAATTTTCTCTAAAATGTCGTAGCTTTAGTGTTTTAGGGTTGTGATTATGCATAAAATTGTGGCATTGTTTAAGCTCTAAACTTGCGACAAGTGTCTCTTCATGATTTTTTAAAAATGGGAAGCTTTTTTTTCTTGATCTCATTTTCTTTACAAAGATCTTTCTCCTCGGATCATAAGGCTTAATTGTCGAAATTAATGGAGAAGGTATTATTGGAGAAAGTTCGTTCATCAATTGAGTGTGAGACTTAGTTTAGGAATTAGTTCCTACATTCTAGGTGGTTGTTCTAACTCCCCTATTTACATATAAATTATATATGGTTGATGATTAATGATGAATGTGTAAAGCGTTCAGTGAGAGGCAGTTTCCAGGTGAAGTTCATCACCTATGAGCTGCACAGTTTCTTGAATATATATGTGTCTTCCATTTTTTAACGTGGTATTAGAGCGTCACGGTTGAGTTGAGTCAGAGCCAGTGTGCTTTGCTGATTGGGTGAGTGCATAAGCAGGAGAATTATGACCCTTAGTGGTGATACGAAGGAGGCCTAGCGAGGGGGCGAAGTGCTGAGAGATTTTTTTTCCTAAGGATAAAATGATTAGCACATTGTTTGCTCTAATAGAGGCACTGCCCTATGTTGTGATCGGTGCGTGTCTTGGAGGGATATACGCGATGTTAAGCCCTTACTCTACGCAATTTCCCTTAGCGTGGTCAATCATTACGAGAAGGTCGTGGAAACGCGCTACACTTGGTCGACATGTTGGTTGTGTGTTTGACTTCAACATCTTCAGGCGCGTCAGGTAGTTGTCCGCTTTGTTTGATCTATCGACCCACATGGTGGATGTGCATACGTGGTGCGTCAAGAACCTGCGTGGTGGATGTGAATACGTGGTGCGTGAATCGTTTGCGTGGAGCTTGTGGAGACTGGGTAGACGGAGTTCTGGTTGCATGAGATCGTGGAGTAGATGCATGATGTGTTTTTGTTGTTGGACGCGACGACAAGTTGGTATCGTGGAGCAGATGCACAACAAGGTGTTGTTGTTGGACGATACTGAGGTGTTGGCCTACTGACTGTATAGATTATTGGTATCGTGGAGCAGATGCATGCCATCATGGTCCTATTATTTGCTTTAGGTCGTGGAGCAGCATCATGAATTACTGTAGGTCATGGTGTTGATCGATCTGATCTACTGGTGTGCGGATCGATCAGGATCTGTTGGTGCATGGATCCTGCAGATCGAAGGATCATACGTTGTCGTCATCAATGTGTATCATTCTTAAAAGGTGCTCAGGGGAGAAAAACCATTACATTGTCCTTGCATGAGGTCATTGACCATGGGATAGTTTAGCAATTCGCAGTACCCCACACTCCTCAATAGAATGAGGTTGTAGAGAGGAAGAACATAACCCTTGTGGAGTGTGCACACAACATGTTAAAAGGTAAGAACCTATCTAATGGTTTTGGGCAGAAGCAATAAATGCTGCAGTACATTTAAAGAATAGGAGTCCAACAAAAAACCTTGATTTTAAAACTCCATTTGAAGCTTTATTAGGATTTAAGCCTATAGCTAATCATTTAAGAGTTTTTGGCTCGAAATATTTTGCTTATGTTCCAAAGGAGGATAGGAAGAAAATGGATTCAAAGGCCATTAAAGGCATTTTTGTTGGGTATTGTACAAAGTTTAAAGCTTATAAATTGTTTAATCCCTTTACTCATAAAGTGTTTGCAAGTAGAGATGTAGTATTCCATGAGTAGGTTGATGATGGAAACCATGATAGAGGCAATGAAGAATGGCCCATGCCTTTGCTGATGGAAGATGGAAGTGATGAAACAGGGGATACCCATGAGTAGTAGCAGCAGCGACAAAGGAAGAATCAAAAGGTACAAATGTAGTGTGAAAGCCAAGTCCACCAATGGATGATCAAAATAGATTTGATGCCAGCCCACCACTAAGGAGATCAGATAGGCAAATTCAATTTCCAGTAATATATAGAGATCATGCTCTTATAACTAGTTCTTTAAATATTGTTGAGCCCTCAAATTATAAAGAAGCAAGTCAATATAATGAATGGAGGGCAGCCATGGAAGAGGAATATATGTCAATACTTAAGAACATAATTTGGGATCTAGTTGAACTACCTGAAGGCAAACAACCCATAGGTTGCAAATGGTTATACAAGCCCAAATTTAAAGCAGATGGCACTATAGACAAATATAAAGTTAGGCTGGTGGAAAAGGGGTGCTCGTAGAAAGAAGGCATAAATTATGAGGAAACCTTCAGGCATGTATCTAAATTAAACACAATTAGAATGTTAATTGCTTTAGCTACCAAACATCATTGGATGATACACCAGCTAGATGTGAAACCTACATTCTTAAATGGTGAATTAAAAGAAGAAGTGCATTTAATGCAACCTCAAGGGTTTGTTAAACAAGGGGAGGAACATTTAGTTTGTAGATTGAGAAAAACATTGTATGGATTAAAACAGACACCGAGGTCATGGTATGATAAAATTGATCCATTTTTCTTACAACATAGTTATAAGAGAAGCAAGAATGACCCTAATATGTATACCGTGTTTGATGAAAAGGGGCGAATTTTTTTTTATTTCTTTAAATGTAGATGAACTTATTATTACAAGAAATGCTAATGATCTCATTAAAGAAATCAAAGTGCAGATGTCACATTTCTTTGAAATGAAATATCTTGGAGAGTTACACTATTGTTTGGGTGTTGAAGTCTGGAGGGATTCTGGCTAGACTTTTCTATCTGAAGGAAAGTATGTCAGGAGCTTATTGAAAAAGTTCAAAATGGATTAGTGCAAAGTTGCCTCAATTCCTTTACAGCAGAATCTCAAACTTCATAATGATGATGGTTCTAAGGAGGTGGATGCAACACTATATAGACAACTAGTTGGGAGTTTCATTTAGCTAACTACTACTATACTTGATTTAGATTTTGAAGTCATTGCTTTGAGCCAGTTTATGTCAAAGCCTCTTGAGAGTCATTGGGTGGCAGCGAAAGGTGTCTTAAGGTATCTTCAAGGAACCTTGGACTTTGGTATTAAATATACTAATTTGTTTGATGTTAGATTGGTAGGTTTTCAAATTCAGATTGGGTCGAAAATCTGGATGATAGACAATCCATAACAGGTTATGCATTCAGCATTGGGTCTGGGGTCATTGCATGGAGCAACAAAAAGTAGAATTTTGTATCCTTGTCTTCAACAGAAGCAGAGTATCAAGCAATGTGTGCAACAACGTGTGACGCAGTTTGGTTGAGGATACTTCTCCATGATGCCATAGAAGAACAAAAAGGTGCAACAATTATCAGATGTGACAACCAGAGCTCAATCAAACTTGCAAACAATCCCGTGTTTCACAAAAACACAAAGCATATTGATACACAGTTTCACTTTGTTAGAGAGAAGGTTCAGTCAAAAGGGATTTATATTGAATATTGTAATACTTGTGATAATGCAATAGACATCTTTACCAAGCCCCTAGGAATAATTAAATTTGAATTATTTAGGGAGATGTTAGGAGTACTAGTGAACCCTTTCTCCACTAAGGGGAGTGTTCAAATTAATGGAGAATGTATTATTGGAGAAAGTTTGTTCATCAGTTAAGTGTGAGACTTAGTTTAGGAATTAGTTCTTACATTCTAGGTGGTTGTTCTAACTCTCTTATTTACATGTAAACTATATATTCTTGATGATTAAAGATAAATGTGTAGAGCGTTCTGCGAGAGGCAGTCTCTAGGTGAAGTTCCTCACTTGTGAGCTGCACAGTTTCTTGAATATATTTGTCTTCCATTTTTTAACATCGACCTCAAATATGATACAAATTTGATGGAAAAAAAGGAGAGCACAAAATACACACACAATAAACTTTTATTCATTAATCTTTCTCTTATACATCCACCTGAGTTGTTGCTCTTGGCTTTCACACATTCCAATGACCCATCCATGAATATATAAGCACCATAGTTACCAAATATGGAATCAAGTAAACTTTAATTAGACTCCACTTCTCTCTCGGTAACTACTTCATCCAAACTCACACTTGACAAAATCACATTAGTCTTAGACTCGACTTGCATTTCATAACTCAACTCAACTCAACTTTTCACTTCATGGGAATAATTTACTCTTTCTAAGAATGATGGTGTTATTGGTAAGTTTATGTGCACTCACAATTGTGTGTTAAATCTTATTGAACTTTGACAAGGTTCTTTAGGATTTTAGAGCTTGAGCCACCCATTCTCATCCAAATGATGGTTTGTGTAGATGCCTTAGCCTAAGATAAATTTCGACAATATATATTGTTGAATTGTGAGTATCAATGATTTTTTTTTAAATCATATGCTACTTACCTATTTGAATGTTGTTGACAGACATGGTAGTTATATATACGACTAATATAAGTCTATGAGCTTATATCAACCACATTTATTAACATGGTTGTGGTAGTCCTATCCCATGTGATGCTAATACCTAATTCTACTTGAATGTGGGTGTGGGTATGGCATAAAAGACTAACCAAAATGTATATAGCTTTCGAGCTAATACCTAATTCTACTTGAGTGTGGGTATGGCATAAAAGACTAACCAAAATGTATATAGCTTCCGAGTAATGTTATTAGAGCGGGTAAGCAGAAAACCCTATGATAAGCGAGGATGATAAGAAACTTGTACATGGGATGGTGATGGCCATGGTGATCAGACACTTGTACATCTGCCTGCATGGGCTGAGAGGATGACGAGGGAAGGAAAAATGGATGAAATAATTAATGAGGGTTGGAGAAGTGGTCAGAGTGTGTTCTTACATAGTAATATGAAGAATAAAATGGTGAACATGATGGAAATTGCCTCATTTTGAGCTCGATCTGTTCAGCTCGGAACGTAGTTCTTGAGATGCTTATTTCGCCCCAGGTCATCGATTTTGAGCGAGATTATATAGGGCATCAATAACACTAATATGGAGGATTTTCAGAAGAAATGAGTTTTAGCCATTTAACGCTATTACTTCGGAGGACTTTCCTATTTCATAAATATTGTGTTTCCGTTTTAGTGGACGTTTTCGATTTCAAATTCTCCTTTTCTTTCTCCTTTTCAACAGTAGTGTTAATAATTATCATTTTTTTTTAAATGTATCAAACGTTCTCATTTTTGTATGGTATCACAAAGAAAGTGATTAAATTTTATGAAATACTATAGTTATGACAGCGTTAATTTTTTCAGTTTTATATGGTATAATAATTGTAGATGATGGGAAGTGGTATTATATTATTATGTTATAGATTTTCTTTTTTTTATAAGCTGGGCCGGGATTCTCCGATTTACATGTCCATTACGTATTTCTCAACGTGGGAAGGGTAGCTCAAGATTTGAAACCAAGACTTCCGGTTCGGTAAGACTTCATTTCCACGGCTCTTGCCGCTTGAGCTAACTATGTTATAGATTTTCTTTTATTGAATTTTTGTAAATTATTTTTAATTTAAAATTTTGATTTTATGATTAGGAATCAATACAAAAGTTTATATTATATATATATTATATATATATATATATATAAGAGATTAAGTTGGTTGATTATTATATTTTTATTTTTATATTTAATTTATTTTAATTATAATTTTTATTAAATTGTCCATACTTAAATTATTATTTAATAAAAATCCAAATAATTATTTTATTTTCTAGTTTTTATACTATTTAACAATGGTTGTAGTTATATTAGCATAACCACATTAATAAATATGGTTGATATATGTCAATAGGTGTATATTAATCACATACCCAACCATTAAAAACTTGGAAATTGTAATTCCTACTTGTCTCAGTTGTGATTCATTTTATTTACAGGTCTGTTTCTCCTTAAAGTTGTTATATCTAGATGTTTCCTAGATTGGTGTGTGGTTGAGATATTTTCTCAACCAAGTGATTGTGTGTCCAAATTAGTTTAACTATTTTGAAACAACACTAAATGTATTTATATGTAGTATTATTTGATGTGAAATAATATAGTTTGCATGCTCAAAATTTGTTTTGGTATTAGAGCCTGTTTGGGCTGGGCCTTGGCCCCTCCTAGGTTGATGGAAATAAAGGGTTTGTCTGTCCATCCATCGTAGGTACAACACTTTGTGTGAAAAGTTTGCAGCCTCATAGCCTCCTCTCGCATCTAGTTTGATTCATACCATCGGTTAAGTGAGTAGTTTGCAGATTGCTATTGTTGTATGGATTTGCTCCCTAATCGTTGCATGACAATTCGAAGGGAGATTGTGGATTAGTTTGGAGTTGTGTGAGAGTAGCCAGGCGTGCCTATGGATATGCGCAGTGGTAGTGGCCTTTTGGAGTGGAGGATGCGCAAGTTTGTGGATGCATGAATTGGTGGACGCAGCAGCAGAACGGGTTGGAATGGAGTATTAAAAGTATCAGATTGATTATTTATTGTAGAAAAGGCGTAATGCTTATCTGAATCCACATTGGAGTTGTCAGATCTTGTATTCTAAGGAAAAACTAGGACGAGAAATATTTCGACGGCCATTTAGAAATCGAGGGCTCAAGAACCATTATTTTGCAATAAAATTACTTGGATCGTCGCTATGGCCTTCACCGGAACGCAACAGAAATGCAAAGCTTGTGGGAAAATGGTTTATTTTGTGGATCAACTGTCCACGGATGGAGTTTCTTACCACGACACTTGCTTCAGATGCAACAATTAGAGTGCTATTTGAAGAGATCTCGGAGAACTGTTCGTAGAGCTATTGGAGAGTGCAGGAAAATCACTGTAAAGCGTGGAGCTAGTGTTCTGCTATTCCGGCCATATTTGTTCGATGTTGTATTTGGGAGAGGCTGTCGAGCGCATATGAAGTCGTGCGATCGTGACTGCTGGAAGCAACATATCGCGGTTCCATCCGTTGGCAGAGTAGAAGCGTGGGGCGGCCTCTTCGTGCCTACAGTCCATAGCGAGCCGAGAAAGGGAGCTGGAGTGTGTTGTTCAGACCCATGTGTGAGGGCGGAAACATCGGTGCTGGTGTAGATCGGAAAGAGTGGATACGTGCAGCGGAAGTGTACGCTGAGGGTCACAATTCGATGCATGAGTCGAAGCACATTAAAATTTGGCTACAGGTTGTGGAGGAAACCAACAAGTTTGGCTATGACATGGAGCTGCGTGCAAGAGGCTTGTTGCAAATGTTGCGTGAAGGATGTCAAAGTGTTGTGATAAAGAAACTGTGCAGTCCATTCCAGAAATTGTTGTCGTTTGACACCCGTTTGAAGTGATCCTTGAACAAATCAATTTTTCAAATGTTTTTTTTGAGTTGGGGGAGTGGTGGAAGGTACCCGACATGTTGAATTGTCGCCACAGGGTTGGAAAATATTGGAGTCATCTTCTCCCATCATCAATCTCTCATGGAAGAGTCAGAAATGGACTGATTCAATACCCAACCGCAGGCAAAATGCCTCTTTTACTGAGTGTTTCTAAGGAGGGAGACAGGGTGAAGATGAAACTAAAACTTCCAATATGCCCCAAATTAGTATATGCTTTGATGAAATGAATTGTCTTCTTGATTTTTTTTTTTTTTAATGGGCTTTTTACCTAAAACATGTTGAGCTTGAGCAACTCAACATGCAAATGCATTTATGTAGATCTGGTTTATGTACATCTGGTTGAAGAAATTGGATGTTTTTGTAGTGACATTGGTCTAACCAACTATTGTCACAATTATGAGTGTGTTGGAACTAGGCATTCCACCAACACACAAATTTGCACGAACTATTGATTCCCAGATATGATGAAGACATGGCACTAATGATGGGATCAAAAGAGTTACATCAAATATTAAAGGATGATGGACAACTAACTTAAACTTTGTGTGAGTTTGTGGAATAAATTCATGGTCATGGTGTATTATGTGTCACATACATTTATTAATAAGTAAGTCTAAGATGTTTTGTAGTAGTTTTTATAATGTATGTACCTGGTAAGTCCAAGAATTGGAGTGTGTAATGTAAGCCTCATGAGCCATGTGTCCCCAATAAAGTTCATGGTAATCTTAAAACCACTTTGTATTTACAGTGTTGGTTTGTAACCACGTGCGAGAGTGAAGTGGACACGGATTCATGTAGGGATGGTTTAGGGTGAGCCGAGAAAACCCTGAGCCTGGTTAAGTTGAGTCTGTGGCGAGCCTTGGTGGTTGAACTGAGTGCCTTGGTGGGAGAGTTGAGCCTTCGTAGTTATGTTGAGCCTTTGTGGCTGAATTGAGTGGCTTGGTGGTAGAGTTGAGCCTTCATGGTTGTGTTGAGCCTTCGTGGCTGAATTGAGTGCCTTGGTGGCAGGGTTGAACCATGGTGGTTGTGTTGAGCTTTGGTTGAGCCTTGGTCGCTGAGAGCCCTTGTTGGCATGGTTGAGGATAATATGATAAAACCCAGGGCATGGTTATGGGTAATCCGATAAAACCCATGATGATGATGTAGAGGGATTTGTAGGTATAGGTACATGTATACAATTATAATGGTTGATAAAACCATCTATGTGAAAGGCATCCTAGTAGACTAGCAGTTGCAACACTTGGCACCCATGCATTCCGGTGGATGGTTGCTCCTTTATATGGATGTTGACATATTCCTTTGTTATGTTTGACCACAACTAAACTTTGCATATTGAGATCGAGACAAGTAGTCATTAAGGGGATGACTTGAAAATTGTAATTCCTACTTGTCTTAGTTATGATTCATTCTTTCTGCAAGAGTTTGTTCCTATTCCTTAGAGTTGTTATATTTAGATGTTTCCTAGATTGGTGTGTGGTTGAGATATTCTCTCAACCAAGTGATTGTGTGTCCAAATTAGTTTAACTATTTTGAAACAACACTAAACATGTTGTGTGTCCAAATTAGTTTAACTATTTTGAAACAACACTAAACGTGTTTATATGTAATATTATTGGATGTGAAATAATTATCTTCTCTTTTAAAATGCTCTGATACAATAAATTTTAAACATGCACAATATAGTAAAAATTCCAATTTCCAACTCAAAGGTGCTTGCCAACAATATTGGCATACCAAATAACATATGATGTAAATTTTCTTTTCAATGATACCCACATTTTAACAATATAATCGGTCAGAACTTTTCATAAGATAAAACAATCTAAAAATCCATCATTTAAATGAAAATGCGTGGTGGAAGCTCTAAAATCCTAAAAGACCCTTGCCAGAGTCAAATAATATTTAACAACACAATTGTAATGGCACATAAACTTACCAATAACATCATCACTTCATTGTTGTTATTGGATCCTACCAATAAATGAGGGAGAGCGTACACACATATATTGTTGTGCTTTAAAATCTGTGCGATTCTGTGGTTATCTGCATGGACCGCACCGGATTGAAACCTTAGGTGAAAGCAAGCAGTTACAAGATGAACCACATAAGAGGACAAGAATTAATGAACCATTAATCAATTAAAAAATTATTAAATGACAAGGTAACGTCCAAGAGGAGAGGGCTCGGTTGAATGACAACGATTGATCTCTTCTTAGATTAGATGAAGCATATTCTTTAAGGTTCATTACTGTTAATTGATTTAAAAAAATAAAAAAATCCACAATCTCACTTCTTCCGCAATGTGTTGAAATAGATATTGCATATGATCTTTCAAAGAAAGGGCTTCATACACAGATTGGAAAATGGAATATGAACATAATAGTGGAGAACCAAACGCATCAAATCCAGGATTTCTTTCTTCCGGGTATATAGTGATCATACTACATGGTCTTGGTATGTTTCATGAATTTGTTATTCAGATTTTTCTTCTAAAAGCACATGTTTCTCAATTATTGCAAGTATCGCAGGTTGTGGGTTTTCTCTCCAATCCCCATAATCTATCTATGGTATGGTTTCTAGAGAAATGTTTTGTATCATGCATCTTTGCAGCATAAATTGTTTTTCGGGTTACAAATTTTGGCTTTCTATCCTACTATTTTGTATTTTAGAATTAATGATTATAATACTATTAAGCTTTTTTCATACTGAAAATGCTTATAAAGAACATAACTACCTATCACCTTAATAAAAAGTGAAATAACTATTCTATTGTCAGACCTGGTTTTATGAAATATTCACAATTAGTAGTTTTATACCATTCAACAATTAGTGATTATGGCTATTGTACGGTGTACCCATTCCGTTTTATTTTCAGATCATATTTGTTGAAATTTAATAACTTTTACCTTGAAATAATTATTTTTTCCAAAATTTAATAATTTCGAGCATTATCTATATAAATTAAAAGTTATATTTAATATTTAAACTGTTATTTGGGTTATTTGTTTTGATTAGAGATCTAAATAATTATGAAATTCCAGATATAGTTAAACGATTTTTTCTGCCACAAATGTCCTTCCAGATTCCCTTTAGAAATGTGTTGAGAAATCAATTTTTGAAATTTACTGCACTTGGACCTTGTCAGATTATATATATATATATATATATATAACTGTCATTTTGTTTATTATTAGTGTTGGAATTAGTAAACTGTTATGAAATTCCAGACATAAACGTGTGGCCTTCGAGCTCTACGTACATTTAAAGCCTCTTGCGATATCATTTGCGTTTAATTCTTAGCCAAATATCGGCCCTACAAAAGGACAAAACTGTATAAAAAAAAAATTCTCTCATCTACCAACATTCATGGCACACGTCTTAAAGCCGACTTTTCAATTTTCTCACATTAATCATTCTAATGTTTTGAAAATTCGTGTAGAATCGATTAATGTTTTCAAAATTCATGGAAAATGCTAAGGATCAGAATTCTCTCGAAAGATAGATAGAATTCTGATTATAGGTATGTTAATTTTAGTTCACATATGCTTAAATAACTACTCATAAATTCAAACTTTGTTACGATTATATAATTACAATAATTATGTCTAAGACTTTCCCTTAGTTACCACTGCCAAGTAGTCGAGATCACATTTGGGCTTACAACATTTGAAATCAATCCAAAACCATATTTTGCTTCTAAATGATGGTGCACGTTGCCTTTAGCTATATGTTTTTCTTCCCTGCTTCAAATTTTATGTTTTACTTCCTTTTTCTTCTTCTTTGCCCTTATATCTACTCAGTCTTCTCTCTAAATATTTCTCTGTGTTCTTTATCGTCTTCATCTCGTTGTTCATCAATATTTCTTGTGCATCCATTGTTGCTAGTTCAACTTTTCTCTCAATTTATGTAAGATAGAAAATAATATTTTTGATTTCTTTTATCTTGTTTTCTAATATCACGGAGTATTCAAAAACTTTGATCACTGTCTTTATTTCTTTTTAGCTATAGTGGATTTTTTATATTGATTTTCTTCTTAATCATATTTAGGCTTTGCAAACCATGCTCAAAGAAATTTTAAATCACCTTCAATGTCATTACTAGGTTCTCCTCACATTTTGCTGTAACTTCAAGGGCAATTTCAAATTCATCCTTAGCTTCAATTTTATTTTCCAAATATAGTGGGCTTCACTATTTTCACCATGTTCATGCTCCCCATGTTATATATAATCACTTTTATCCTCAACAATTTCTTGAACAATTTTTTTTGTGTTGCTTCAAAAAACTTTAGTCTCACCTTTTTCTTTTGCTTTAGCAGTCTCTTTCAAGCTTCTCTAATTACTTTTGCAATATCAAAATCTTTAGGCTCTTCTATTATAACAATCACTTTATCACACAACTGCAACAATTTATTAATTGATGTTGCTCTCCCTTTCACTATATGCCATCACCAGAATATCCCAAGCTTCTCTCGAGCCAGTTATCTTTATAACCTTATGAAGAATGTTGTCATTAAAAACATGTTGAATTAGAAATAATGCTATTGCATAATCCTTTTTGTTTACAAAGGGTTGATCCTTTTAAGGTTGTGTCATGACCTCATAAGTTGCTTGACTTGAGAGTTCTTGGAACCCATTTAACACAATGCCCCATAACTCTTTTGTTAAAATTGACAACTAGGGCCAAACTCCATGTGAATCATCTTATTTATGGCTTCTGATATTTTTCCTAAATTCCTCTCATCGAGATGTGTAGGAATTATCTAAAGATCATTCGATTCCGATAAGTATTTATGGAGATATGAATTTATTTTGATTATGGACAAATTGTCAAGGTCGGCTAGCAAACTTGTGTAGGCTCAAAAGCCCAACAGTCATGTCTATTCAACCTCAACGTGTGCATATAAATAAAAGGAGAATTCTCCTCATTTGGACAATTCAATTCACTCATCTTCTTTCTCTCTCTCCTATGCATAAAAGGAGCTTCTCTCTCTCTCTCACACGTGTGGCTGAAAGGAAGATGTCCTAGGGCAAGGAAGACGCAGAAAGAAGGACGCTAGGGCAGCAGGTCACCTCTTTAACCAGCGTTGACCAAGTGTTGACCTTCCAGAAGTGTGGATTGGGTGTGGTTGTCTCCCCTAGGCAGACCACAATTTTTGGCATGAAAATCGAGGTGATATGACCTCTGGTTTGACCGGCATTGACTGCCCTAGTTTAGGGTTGTAGTTGACTTCAGAAATCTATAAATTGACTGAACTTTTGGGGTTGTTCAAGGGCTGTTTCTTCAGGTTGTTCGAGGACAAGTTGACCAGAAATTGACCAAGCATTCTAGAGGTCAATTTCAGCTAGTTTGACCAAGTTGACTTTGCTGATCTAGGGTTTGCTACTGCTAATATAAAATTACAGAATTCAGATTTTTTACTATTCCTCTCTGCTAAATTATTGAAGATAAAAGAAGATTTGATCAAAGGGTTTCCCCGCATTGGGGTTTTTCCCTGGCTAGCTACCACATCTTGTGTCTCTTGTCTCGACTTGTTTTCTGTTGATCATTTAATGTTTTATCTGCACTTTATTAATGTATATGTCATTGCTAATCTCTGGCTAATAAGAAGAAAAATAAATAAACTGCTCTAAGCATAGAACATACCATAATTTAACATGGTATCAGAGCTGAGGTGAAGACAAATCCCAAGCAAGAGAAAGAGCAATCACCGAAGAGAAGGTTGGCAAGGCTATCTTAAAAAGAAATCATGGGGTCCTCAACACACTTCCTTGCTGAAGACAAACTCCGTGAGAAGTCTGACTATCACGGATGGAAGATGTCTCTTGATATAACATTAGAAGAGTAGGAAGTGTTAGACCATGTGAGAGGCGGGATTGTTGAGCCTCCATCAAATGCATCCGCTGCTGCTAGGAACAAATGGACCAAGGGAGAAGTCAAAGCAAGGAAGATCATCCGGGACTCTATCGACAAGTGCTTGGTGGCCTATGTTTCCGAGCTGAACACCTCCAAGGAAATCTACGATAGATTGGTGAGTTTATCTAAAGTTAATGATGCAAATCAAGTCTTGCTTCTTAGAAATAAGCTGAAGGAAATTAAGAAGGGCAAAGATGAGAGTATGCAAGCATATTTCTTAAGGATCACCTAGATCAAGAACGATCTCCTATCTATTGGGGAAGTAATTCCTAACAGGGAAATGACACTCACAACTCTTGGAGGACTACCATCTGAATGGTATATATTCAGGACTACTCTTCTCAACAATAACGTAATTCCTGGATTTGAGGAATTAATGGCCAGATGCATTCAATAAGAAACAAGGATGGAAGAGAAAGAAATGTCCATACTTAAAGGTCATCCCTCTGCCTTTTCTTCTCATACTAAAAGAAGAAACAATTTCGAGGCTAAATTCAAAGGAAAAGCTGGACCAAAGGTTGGAAGAAAAGGACGATGTTACAATTGCAATAAAACGGGTCCTATGCAAGGGAGTGCCCTGATAAAAGGGACTCACACCGAGATGATGATTAAAATCCCTCTCCAGGCAATCAAAGGAATGGCAGGTCAAATGGCAGAGGTAAAAGAAGTGTTAGAAATCAAGGAAGAGGACAACCATTCAAGAAGGAAAGAAATTCCAAGTATGAATCTAACACTGTTAACAATAAGCAAGATGAATATTACCAGCTGATCTATCTATTACTGCTCCCCCAGACTTGCTGGGAAATTGTTTTATTGATAATGGTGCCTCAAGGCACTTCACTGGTTACAAAGAAGCTCTCTATAATCTGAAAGAGAAAGAAACCAACTTGAAAATTGTTCTTGGAGATAATTCAAAATATCCCGCGAAAAGCATAGGAAATGTCACTCTTCAATTGAAGCAGGGTAATACCATCCACTTACAAGATGTCTTATATGTAACTGATCTAAAAAAGAATCTGGTGTCCATTTTGGCAATGGAAGACAAAGGCTACAAGGTGGATTTTGGCGATGGCAAGGTACGTGTATGGAAAAAGAACTTTAAATATGCTTTTACTCTTGGGTTTTGAGTTGATTCATTATATCAGGTCAGAGGAAGTCCGCTGGGTGTCATGTCTTGTGAAACGTCTCTTCAATCCGAACTATGGCACTGGAGGTTTGCTCACCTTCATTATAAAGCTCTACCCGATGTAAGAAAAATGGTGACTGGGATGCCTGAGTTCAGATTAGAGCAAGAAGGTGTATGTCTAGGATGTGCCGAAGGAAAGCTTAAAAGGGGACCATTCCCCTCAAGCCAAAGCAAGACCTCCGATATATTGTAGTTGGTTCACTCAGACATATTCGATATGATGCTTGTGAACTCCTTGGGAGGATATTTATATTACCTCACTTTTATAGATGATTATTCTCACAAGACTTGGATATACTTCTTGAAAAAGAAGGATGAAGTGTTCTCTTGGTTTCGGCACTTCAAAGCCTTGATCGAGAATCAAACCAAAAAGAAGATCAAGGTCTTAAGGACTGACAATGGGACTAAATATGAATCCAATGAGTTTCATGACTTTTGCAAAGAGGATGGCATTAAGAGGGAGACTACTACACCATATACTCCTGAACAGAATGGTGTGGTGGAAAGGAAGAATCGTACAATTATGGAAGTTGTCCATGCTATGCTCCATGATCAAAGACTTCTGAAATTTCTATGGGCCGAAGCTGAAAATACCGTTGTATATGTACAAAACCGATGCCCTAATCAAGCTTTGGGTTCCAATATTCCCAAAGAAATGTTCATCGGTAAGAAACCTGACGTATCTCATTTTAGAATTTTTGGAAGCCCTGTATATTTTCATGTGCCGAAAGAGAAAAGGAATAAATTGGGTGCATATGGAAAGAAAGGAATCTTCGTGGGCGATAGCGAAAATACTAAGGGCTATAGAATCTATCTAGCTGGTTAAAGGGAAGTCGAGATTAGTCATGGTGTCACCTTTGACGAAGATATGGCTCTTAGCAAAGTAGACAATCTTCCTACTTTAAGGGGATCTAAAGAAGCTGACACCGGGGAACCAAAGGAAAAGGAAGATGAGACGATGCCTGATGTGGAAGAACCTATGGATCTTATTGACCCTCCGTTGCAAGAGCCTTCCTCTTCTAGGAAGAGACCTTCATGGCTTAAGGGGACACTTGATGATGCTGAAGGACACATTGCACCTTGAGGAACCTTTCGTGAAAGTAAGAAGCTGAATGGGTATTAGGGATACCTGACCATCATGAGCATGATCATCCAAAATGAGCCTTCGTCATTCACAGATGCCGTCAAGCATCAAGTATGGAAGTATGCTATGACCGAGGAATATGAGTCCATTATGAAAAACGATGTTTGGGATGTGGTCCCCAGACCCTAGGACAAAGTAGTTGTCACTTCAAAATGGCTTTACAAGATAAACAATGCAGTTGATGGAAGTGCGGAAAAGTATAAGGCTTGTTTTGTCTCTCGTGGCTTCTCCCAAAAGGAAGGTATAGACTATGAAGAGATATTTGCACCTGTTGCCCGATATACCACCATCCACTCGATCATAGCCCTTGCTGCTTCGCAAGGATGGAACCTACATCAGATGGATGTCAAGACTGCGTTCTTACATGGTTCAATCAAAGAGGAGGTATGTGTGGAGTAACCCGAAGGATTTGAGATTTATGATCGAGAATTTCATGTGTGCAGGTTGGAGAAGGCCCTCTATGGGCTAAAACAAGCACTTCGAGCATGGTATGAGAGGATCGATAACTACTTGATGAAGCTGGGATTCACTAGGAGTGAAGCCGACCCTAACCTTTACTTTAAGGTTATAGATGACAAGCCTCTCATATTGGTGCTATATGTTGATGACCTCTTTCTAATAGGTGCAGACCCTCTCATTCAAAAATGTAAGAGGGAGATGGCTTCTAAGTCGAGATGAAAGACCTAGGACTTATGCACTATTTCCTAGGATTGAAAGTCTGGCAGAAATGAGGGGAGATTTTCCTGTCTCAAGGAAAATATATGGTGAAGATATTGGAGAGATTCGGCATGGTGGACTAGAAGCCCGTAACTACCCCGATGGAGCTTGACTTTAAGAAGTTAAATGGTAGCACTACTAGACCTGTTTTACTAAATGCTACTGAGTATTGTCAACTCGTCGGAGCATTAATGTTCTTGGTTCACTCCCGTCTGGATATATGCTTTGCAGTCAACACATTGAGTCAACATATGGTTGAGCCTCACCACTCATGTTGGATTGGTGCTAGGAATATGTTGAGATATCTTCGTGGCACAATCACTCATGGGTTGAGATACACTACCGAAGATGTGAGATTACTTGGGTATACTGACGCTGATTGGGCAGGCAGTGTGGTGGAACGAAAGAGAACTTCTGGGTGTTGTTTCTCTTTGGGATCTATCTCGATATCCTGGATGAAAAGGAAGCAGAAGTCGATGGCTTTGAGCACCACTGAGGCAGAGTACATCGCTGTTAGCATGGCCTCCTGTGAGTCAGTCTGGTTGCGAAATCTCTTCAGTGAGTTGTTTTGATTTACATTGGATACCACCGTGATTCTATGTGACAACCAGAGCAGGATCGTTTATCAGAGAATCTCGTATTTCATGATCGCTCCAAGCATATCGATATCAGGAACCACTATATTCGAGATATGGTGTAGTGAGGAGCAATAAGGCTCCAACATATCGGTACAGATGAACAAGTCACCGACATTTTGACAAAGCCCCTAGGAAAGGTCAAATTCTTGACTTTCCGAGAACGACTTGGTGTCGTTCAGAGACCCTATTATGAGGGTCGAGTATGATGTATTGAGCTCTGGGAGCTCCAAGGGGGTGCAGGGTCCTTCTTGGAGTGACATGTGACCACAGGGAAACTCACCATCGCCTGGTGGTGCACTATGTATAGGGTAAAGGTTCAGCCTTCCCCTGTGACACCCCGCGATGACTATGGAATAGGATGATTAGTTCTCCTGTAGGCCAGGATGATTAGTTCTCCGTGGTGATTGTGGAGTAGGATGATTAGTTCTCCTGTAGGCCAGGATGATTAGTTCTCCATGGCATCCACTGGACAAGATGATTCATTCTCCCGTGGATAGGTTGATTAGCTCTCCTGTCAAGGCATCCTACCCATGAAGTCTGGGACTCATGGGAAGTACCTCTCATCTGATCAATGAGCAGGGAAATGTGGATAGGGACCATAATAGTACTATATATGGACGCATCGCATGCTAGGATGACCTCCATTGATCTGGGATCAATGATACTAATATAGGATCAGTGGGAGTGGTTCACACTCTGAGACTAACTTCAGGTCAGTGCAGGATGGTATGATACATCCTCAATCATTTCTTCTTCTTCATAGTTCGAGCACAGCAGAGCAGAGCAAAGCAAAGAAGAGTAGAGTGGGGTCAAGCTGTACAAGACAGTGCATTTGATGGATGGATAGCAACGACGGTCTGACAGATTGTAGATGAAGTTCTCCCTAGTTGAGAGGGAGTGCTAAAATTGGCAACTAGGGCCAAACTCCATGTGGATCACCTTATTTATGGCTTTTGATATTTTTCCTAGATTCCTCTCATCGAGAGGTGTAGGATTGATCTAAAGATTATTCGATTCCAATAAGTATATAAGGAGATATGAATCTATTTTGATTATGGACAAATTGCCAAGGTCGGCCAACAAACTTGTGTAGGCTCAGAAGCCCAATAGTCATGTCTATTCAACCTCAACGTTTGCATATAAATACAAGGAGCATTCTCCTCATTTGGACAATTCAATTCACTAATCTTCTCTCTCTCTCCTATGCATAAAAGGAGCCTCTCTCTCTCACACACATGTGGCTGAAAGGAAGACGTCCTAGGGCAAGGAAGATGCAGAAAGAAGGACGCTAGGGCAGTAGGTCACCTCTTTGACCAACATTGACCAAGCGTTGACCTTCCAGAAGTGCGGATTGGGTGTGGTTGCCTCCCCTAGGCATGCCAAAATTTTTGGCACGAAAATCAAGGTGATCTAACCTCTGGTTTGACCAGTATTGACTACCCTAGTTTAGTGTTGTAGTTGGCTTTAGAAATATGCAAATTGACTGAAATTTTGGGGTTGTTCAAGGGCTATTTCTTCAGGCTGTTTGAGGACAAGTTGACCGGAAATTGACCAAGCATTCTAGAGGTCAATTTCATCTAGTTTGACCAAGTTTGACTTTGTTGATCTAGGGCTTGTCGCTGCTGATATAAAATTACAGAATTCAGGTTTTGTACTATTTCTCTCTACTGAACTATTGAAGATAAAAGAAGATTTGATCAAAGGGTTTCCCTGCATTGGGGTTTGTCCCTGGCTAGCCACCACATCTTGTGTCTCTTGTCTTGGCTTATTTTATGTTGGTCATTTAATGTTTTATCTGCACTTTACTTAATGCATGCGTGATTGCTAATCTGTGGCTAATAAGAAGAAAAATAAGTAAACTTCTCTAAGCATAGGACATCCCATAATTTAACATCTTTTGATGTCGTCTAGTTTATAATTTTGAGAGAGAATATAGAAGATGGTGGAAGATAAAAAATCATTGAAAAATGAAAAGAAAACACTATAAATTTGTAAATCTACTCCAATACACCATGAAGACCTCTATTTTATCAAAATAAGATAAATATATTCTAAGCAATATGATACCGTTACAATAATAATTATATTTATTCACATATTTATGTTTTTGGTGTTTTCGGTGAACGATTTAGGCTTTTTGGATAAGGTAACTTTAGTGTTTATGGCTTGGGTTTGAGTGTTGCAGAAATGGGGTAATTTTAGTGGTTCTCTTTGATATTTGAGGGTGGAGCACCATTTGTAGGATTTAGTAACAACAATGAAATTGTTGATAGAAAGGCAGAGGAGGAAAGTACAAAATACACACAATAAACTTTTATCCATTAATCTTTCTCTCATCCATCCACCCGAGTTTTTTCTCATGGCTTTCATACATTCCAATGATCCAACCACAAGTAGATAAACACCACAATTACTTACTGTAAAATCTGACAAACTCTAACTAGACTTTATTTCTCTCTAGGTAACTACATGCAAACTCACACTCGTCTTGGACTCGACTTTTATTTTTTTAATCAACTCAACTCTTCACTTCATTCATTGGATGCATATGGGATTAATTTATTATTTTTCTAACACTCCCCCTCAATTATGACTATATCACTCAACCTTAACTTAATCATGACTCAACATAACTTAAACATCCCTGCTGGTTTAAGTCTTAGTTAAGCTTACAATCAATTTTTTTTACAATGTTGGATTTTCTTTTTCATTTCTTCGAGATTCTACACACTTGAAATTTTTTCACTCTTGGTTGTGCTTTCATGTTGTAAGCTCCATGTTTATTCACTTGTTTCTACTACAATTTTTCTTTGACTTCTCTTGTATTTATTCTAAGTTTGTCTTCTACAGCTTCATCTTCAACAACTCATTCACTAATGGACTACTTCCACAACTCTCCATCTTCAAGCTATGAACTTTGTTGTGCTTCTTGAAGTTCATATTCATGATCTTCTTTCCGCCATATTTCTTGATAGCATAATATAATCTCTTTTTGACTCCATTGCTGAAATATTGCTTTAATGTTTTATTACTCATCTTTAGAAACTTCCATGTCATTCCTTGCATCTTTTTCTTCATTTTCTCTTTTAGTTATAACTTTGACTGATCTACTATCCATTTTACCTAGACAGTCAAAATCAATGTTAAAAACATCTTAATTATGCTTTGCAGTGAGAGCTTTCTCCTCTTCCTATTCATTCTCTACCTTCTCTACCTTCTCTTCAACTTCTTTACCAACCTATTCCACTTGGATTCCTAACAAAATTGGGATTCTCTCACCAAATAAAAACATATCAATGTGTTCTTTTTGTTGAATCATGTGCAACCACTCATCATTATTTAAGTGTTATTCATCAAAGTTAATATTAGTAATTTAAATTGTTGGATCTACAAAACCACTTGTTGCTCCATTAGTAGCTTCATCTATCCCAAACTTTGTTGGTACTAGTTCATGCACTGCTTCATGAACAATTCCAACTTTTTCTTCATAACTTGTGGCTATAGTGACAACTTCAACCTTCAATTATTCATCAAACATGGTGTTATCGGGAAATCTAGTGTCCATTCAGAGCTGCTAGTCCCACTAAGATGGGTAGCTATCTTAGAAACAAACAAACTAAAGTTACTTGTGTTTTCCTTTATGAGAAGTA
>APFE031424050.1:31913-42893 GCA_000404065.3 Pinus taeda | reverse complement strand
AGTGGAGGTGATGGTAAGAACACGACCAAGGCTCAAAAGCTGATGATAATGCATTCGCAATGGTTATTTACCGGAGGTGGGTTCAATTTTACTGAGCTTAAACTCTGGTGGAACATATGCTCATTGCTAGGTTTAATTTTTAATGAGCTTGAACTTTGCATAAAACTGCTCATGATAATGGTCATTGATATTCGATTCACCGTTAACACTATGTTCTTTTGACGGTCATACTACCTGTTCAATTGCTCCATCAAACTGATTAGAAGTGTGAATACATGCTTGAAAAATGAGTTAAAACAGTAATACCCTACTCAAATTACGTGAAAAGTAATTTAAAAGTAGTTTTTACCCCTCATTTTACAACTTCATTTGAATTTGGGATTGTTGGAGCTCTGGAGGTGTTTTCCCGCTTGATTTTCACCAGCTGATTCCGAGAGATTCTGTGGATGATTTTCGACACCGTCTGGACCTGGTAGGAGCTAAACCTGAGCTCTTCAATTGCATTCTTTCCTTTTTGAATTATGAGCATGTTTTCCTGCTTTTCTGAGCCTCTCGGGTTTGAACAATTCATTCTACCCCCATCGCACCCAGTATACATCGAAAGGTGTGATGCATACTGGGCTGGCCATTGGCCAGTTAGTATGCATCTCACCCAGTACATAGCTGGGGTGCGATGGGCACAAGGAGGAAAACTTTTGCACTGATTTTTCATCGAAATTTTACCTGTTTTTTGCCAAATTAGGATCCTGATTCTTCTCTTGTTTGTTTTTCAGAGATTCATCGGAGAAAAATGGTTGTTACATGGCGAGAACGTGAGCATGAATAAGAGGACATGGTTGCCTTACATGATCCGGGTACGGTAACTGCATTGCGGAACTGTGGTTTGCTCAAGTTCTTCTGCATATCTAGCATGAGGCAACAAATCAACTTGTTGCAATATTTCTTCGATGCATGGGATCCTACCAACCAAGTGTTTCAAATTAGAGGCAAATCCATCCCATTGATTATCGAGGACATCTACTTCTTGACCGGTTTATCGAGGCATGGTGCCCCTCTCTCACTATCAGGTTTCGCGCATGGGGGCGAATCCGTGAGGGATTATATTCACCGATACTGTAGAGAAGGATTTCAGCCAAGCAGGGATGACAAGATCAATATCCTAGATGTCACCGATTAGTCCTTGAGGACTATTTTATTCACCTTTGCTAGATTGGTTGGTAGCACGACCCTTCACTTGGCCAACAGGTCCTATATGCAGTATGCCCTGGAATGCCTTGAACCAAAGGTATTTAGCTGGTGTGATGCAGTACTTCCGGTGATAAAAGAACAACTTACTAAGGTGAAAAATGGAAGATCCAAGAACTTTGGATATGGTTCTATTCTGACCGCTTTTGCCTTGGAGAAGATCCCATTGATGCAGCCATAGTACATTTCACTCGGTTTGCCACCACCGAATGAGCCACAGATGCAGAGATGGGTTGACCTTATGGCTTGACATGCTAGTCAGTCGCAGGTTTCCTTCTCTGATGCCTTTTTCGAGTGGTTCAACCGTCAGCAGATGGTTTATGCCAAGTGTCTGTATGCTGGTATGGATTTCCGGGGTGACCCAGATTTGGTGCTTCCGGCTGGCGAGAAGTGGGGTGCCATAGGTAAAAATCTCTTACCATATCCCTATTTATTGCTTTTATAATGTTCTTGTGCTTTCTTTTATTAAGACTAATCAAAACTCATGTGCTCATGCATATATTGGACCAGTGCGACCAGCAGTGCGCCTGAGAGTAGCAGCTCTCGTTCCAGCAGGAGGGGCTGTAGGGAGGGTTGTCCTTCGCGACCTGGATGTGGCTGAGACTCTTGCAGGATCAGATCGAGGGTCTCACCCTTGGTATCCCAGATGTGAGGATCGACGAGATGCCTTTGAGATTACAGCGACATACCACTGGCCTGCCGAGTCAATGGACTAAGCTTTTTTGCATGATTGCACAGGCGGTGACTTGTTATCACCAGAACCATTAGACTAGGGTGCCCCCTAGAATTTTGAGTTTTTGGGTCATTTGACCGATTTTGTCTTGGACACAGAACACTATGTATAAACCATAAACAGTTATATATATATATTTTTTTATTTTCGGAGCTTTATTTTGGTTAAGTTATATGATCCTGATGCAAATATTGATGAAATGCCTTTCTTTTATAAATGTTGCAAATGTTTATCTAACACATAATTTGCTAATGAATCTATTAATGTGTTTAAGTTTATGAAAATGTGTTGATATTGAAAGGAATCGAACTGTCTTTCCAAAATCTTGACCATTAGGAACATGCGATAGATAGCTGGATTTTGCGTGGAATAGATGCCAGTGAGCTATAGAATGATGAGTTGTGAGTCTAGCCTGACGACAAGTCGGCGTATGCCATGCGCGATGGCATCAGAGAGGAGCTCTATCAACGCGTTGTAATCAGCGATGTTGTTCGTTGATTGACCAATACATACCCCTCTGAAACTCACTAACTCGCCGCTTGGATCAAAGATGGCCCAGGCCGCAGAAGATAGGTTCTGCGAACTATGACTCGCTCCGTTGGTGTATCTAATAAATGACTCCAATAGATTCGACATCTGCAACAAATGCAAAAGTGGATTACCTAACCAAAACGATTACTCTTAACAAAAACAAAAATGTAACAAAAGCATATGAAGAGGTTACTACACTAAGTCAAGCATAGTAACGCTTAAGGTACAACCCGTTTCAGGGTTGCAACAGTGGAATCCCATCTTAATCCACTAACTCGTAGGCTCCTTTTGCTAATGCATGCTTAACAATATAGGGGCCCATCCATAAATACTGGAACTTACTTTCTCCCAACTTATCGGATTCCTGGTCGTAAAGTAAGACCAGGTCACCTTCTGAGAAGACACGGGGTTTGAAATTCTTGTCAAACTGCACCTTGAATCATTTCTTATGTGCTTCATTAGCCAAGGTGGCATCACAAAAGGTTTCATCCAGTTGGATTAATTCCAAGAAACGAGCCTCCTCTTCTGAAGTTCTGGGGAGAAGGTCGACTGCGAGCTTGAGGGACGAGATTTCGCACTGAACTGGTAAGGTCGCTTCCAAGCCATACATCAGCTGAAAGGGTGTAAACCTGGTCGCATTCCTCACCGATGTCCGGTATGCCCACAAGGCTGAGTACAAGATTAGGTGCAAACTCCGTTTATGGACTCCAATCATCCTTTGCAACATGTGTTTCAGGACTTTGTTGATTGCCTCAACTTGCCCGTCAGCTTGTGGATAATACGGAGTAGAGCTGTCGTGAGACACTCTTAATTTAGCATCCAACTCAACCATCATGTGATTGCGAAAATGTGATCCATGATCTGTGACTATAACTTGTGGAACACCAAATCTGGAGACTACATGATTAAAAAAGAAAAGAGCAGTCGTTTCGCCACTGTTGTTTAATGTAGGCATCGCCTCAGCCCATTTCGTAAAATAGTCAACTGCGACTATGATATACCCATGCCCCCCGGCCGAGGTGGGGTTACATGTCATGAAATCTATGCTCCATTTGGCGAATGCCCCAACAACAACTACTGTCTGCAGAGGTGCGGGTGGTATTCTGGTTTTGCGATCGAAGATTTGACAAGCATGAAAACTTTTGACTGCAGTTATGCAATCTTTGAACATTGTCGGCCAGAAGTATCTTGCTCATAAAATCTTTTGTTCCGTGGCATAACCAGATTGATGCCCCCCACACGCGCTTGAATGACAATCATTCAGGACTTTTTTGGCCTCCTCATGAGTGAGGCACCTTCGCAGAACTGTATTGATACCACGACGATAAAGTGTATCACCGACGATCATGTAGTCTTTTGCTTGGTATCGAGTACGTTGTTGTTCTGAGCGAGAGGTATTAGACCTGTATGTTTGGGTCTGGAGATAGATGATTATATCTCCATACCACAGGTCGCTTGAAGATATAGATTTGTCCATGATTGTTGCTTTGGATGTTGAATCGTTGGACGACGATGGGACGTCACATAGTAACTCTGCAAAGACCAGGGCTTTCTTTGATTTGGATTTTACGAATTCCAAATCAAACTCTTGCAAAATTGCTATCCATTTTGAATATTTTCCCCCAAGCAACTGTCACGACAAGATGTAAGTCATGGGGTTGCAATCTGACAAAATGGTAGTTTTTTGAAAGAGGACATAGTGTCGAAATCTCTGCACTGCTTGAACAGTTGCGAGAGCCAGCTTTTCAACATAGGAGTACTTGCTTTCTGTATCATTTAAGTTTCGACTTAAATAATAGACAAGATGTTCTATTCCACTGTCTTCTTGAACTAAAACCATTGCGGTGGTCGTATCCGCTGCAGCCAGATATAGGTTAAAGTCTTTTTGATAATCAGGAGCATACATTAATGATGCTTTTATTAGGGATTCCTTTAGAGCATCAAAGGAAGCTTGCGCAACCTGATCCCAGTTGAAGGGTACTTATTTTTTCAACAGACGCGTATAACCTTTAGCAAGTTCGGCGTAATTTGGAATGAACCTCCTCAAAAAATTTTCTCTCCCTTGGATTTTCTGAATCTGAAGCAAATTTGAAGGTGGAGGTAGATCGATGATTGCCTAAACCTTACATGGGTCGAGGCGAATCCCGTCCTTTGAAACCACAAAGCTAAGTAAATGACCAGAACCGACACAAAACACACATTTGTGTGGATTGAGTCGTATCTTGTAGTGTCAGCAACATAGAAATATAGCTCTCAAGTGTTGCGGATGATCGGTCTGCTTTCGCGAATGAGCTGGAAGATCATCGAGGTATGGTTGAACGATGTTCTTGATGTCATGGAAGGCATAATTAATTGCCCTCTGGAAGGTTGCCCCTGCATTCTTTAAACCAAAAGGTAGCTTGCGGTATGCGAATGTGCCCCACGGACAAATAAATGAAGTCTTTGACTGGTCTTGTGGGCAGATATTTATTTGATTATACCCGGAAAATCCATCCATAAACGAAAAGATTTCGCATCTGGCACATTCATCAATTATCTGGTCGATAAAGGGTGTAGGGTAGTTGTCCTTTGGACAAGCTTGATTTACATCCCTATAATCAACACACACTCTAATCGTTCCTTGCTTGTTCATCACAGGTCAATGTTCAATACCCAATCGGTTAGAGGAATCGGGTAAATGAAACCAGCATGGAGAATTTTTTCAACTTCTGCCTTAATGGCAGCAGCTTTCTTCGGGTGCACCTGCCGAAGTCGTTGTCGTACTGGTTTGACATCTGGATACATCTTAATTTCGTGTTCAACTATGCTCGAGTCAATGCCTGGCATTTCTTCATATGACCATGCAAAGACATCTCTAAACTTGCGAAAGAGAGTGTAATATACTTCCAGTTCTGAAGAAGAACAAGATTTGCTGACATGAATATTCTCTACAATGTCTGGTTTGGTCGAGATATTTATGGCGATAGTTTCTTCAATATTGGACAAGTTTCGCTCGGAATCCACCGTATTTACAGTATTTGATAGGAAATCAAAAACTGAAGGATGATTAAGGTTACTGGAACAATCTTCTTTGTAACCTGGAAGATGGGAACGATGGTGGTAATCTTCCCATGGTTCCCCCTCTATTATCATTGACTGAACAATTCCTTCATCTGTAGAATGTACATGTGACCAAGGATCTAAAGAGGTACCATATTCCTTAGATCTATCTATCCAAACGCTTGATGAGTATTGCTTTGGTTCTACCTCCCATGCCAAAAACATTGATTGCTACAATATTTCTATTGGGCTTGGAGGCAATACCTGTTTATGATCCATGCTAATAGTGTGTTCGGAAATCTTCTGAATAGAAGATACCAGATTGCAGGTTCCCATCGTGGCCACTTCTACCAGATTTCCTGGAGGTGGTAGGGCAAAAGTACCCATCAATGTAGGGTCTTTTAGTAGGCCTACTCCGATATTTTGAAGTATCTGAGATCTTCCGTGGATCATCGGAATGTTTCTCGTAACTTGTGAACTATTGGGGAGAAACGTTTGCTGGTCGATGATTGTAATTCCTCCTTGGAAGGGAAATGCAATCTTGCTAAAGTATTTCGATACAACAACAACGATAGCATAGATCCAGGGCCTTCCTAGTAGGATGTTGTAATTGAGGTTTCCATCGATAACTTCAACATCAATTTCTACTGTTTTGCCCCCCAGTTCGACTTGCAAGTTACTTAAAATCCCATATGGAGTGTATGATCATCCATCAAATGCTTTTAACGTCGTTGACGATCGTGACAAGGGTGGTGAGCCTAAAGTTTTCCAGCAACTCGTCGACATAATACATGTAGATGCCCCCTCATCAATAATTGTTCGATGAACAGTTTTGTTGAGGGCTTTCACTTGGATGAGGAAAGCGAGTTGAGCTGGTAATTGAGGTTCATATCCTTTATGATTAAAAGCTACAAGATTGGAATCTTCTGGGTCAATCCCACCTATTGCTGATAATAGAGCCTGCTTTTGGGAGGGGCAATTTTGTAGTACCTCAAGTGTCGACATAGCAGACGGCGATTGGGCCAAGTCCTCTACTATATTATAATTATGTGCTGCTCTGGCACGAGGATTAAAGGTCGATTTGTGTACTACTCCCTTTGGCAGCTTTATCGTTAGCTCAGGAATGATGGGTGGCAAAACTTTGGTCGAAGTTGTTGTCAAACTACTAGGTTGATCAGTAGCCTTGTTGTTCGACAGCTGTGGATTCCCGTAATCTTTATTCCTTGTCGATATCGAAGCATCATTCTGTTGTTTTGAAATGGACAACATAAGCACTTGGGATGGGGAAGCATTGTCACTAGCAACCATATTGGTTTTGGGGTTTCGAAACGGAGCAGTCAATACCGCCGAGGTTCTTGAACTCTTAAAGAGTTTCTTAACTTCAGCTTTATGTGGACAATCTTTCGTCCAATGATCCTCATTGTATATTTGACACCTTGAAGGGGGTTTCCTTTGCCCAGAAGGGTTTGCAGAATATTTTCAGGAGACGACTCATCCTGCTTCTTCTTTTTCCCTTTCTTTTTCTTCTTGTCCCCTGGTTTCTTCAGTTGTTTTACCTTACCGATCGACATGGCATTAACCTCCGAGGCAAGAAGTTCTTCATTTGCATTTTGACCGAAAACCGTGCGGGCTTTCTTAGATGTAGCCTTTGCGGTTTTCGTGCTCATTGTACCTATCACGCCATCGCTAGCATGAGAGTCTTTATTTGATTTACGAGGAGGAGGAATGGAAAACTCTGGTCTAGGAGCACCAGGGATTTTGTCATAGAGTGTGCCAGAATGAGTATAAATCAAGTCTAGATATTGCGCACGAGCAATGACTTGCTCTTCAGTGATGACTCCTCCTTTTGCCACATCTTCTGTGATAGAAGGTAACAATGACTTAATAAACCATTCAGCTAGCAGCTGATTAGGAACATACGTTTTTACCATTCTACAACGACGTCACCACTCATGAATATGATCAGATATGTGAGTGGCTGTCGTTTGCTTGAAATTGGTAAGAAGCTCTGTTCCTATTTCGTACCTTATTGGTAACTGAAAATGGGTTAAAAAGGTTGTGGCAAGGGCACTGAAGTTATTGAATGAAGCTCTAGGAAATTCGATGTACCATTTTGCTTCCAGACCAGTTAACGTTCGCTGAAAAAGGCGAAGCCTAATCGAATCATCATTGAGAGTTTTAGACGAACACCACAGATGAAAGGTCATCACATGATTCAATGGGTCTTCACCCAGATTTCCATTAAATTTAGGAATATCTGATGGAAGTTTATGAGGAATCACCGGCCACCAAGGGGCATAAGCAATTGGATCTTTTGTTAGCCGATTTAGATCCAGTAACTCTAAAGTCGCCACGAAGGGCAACTGTTGATTCAGGTTCGGTGAAGCATACCCAAGATAAGATGGGATTGCTTGAGCAGTGGGTCTTTGCATACCAACATAATGTATTTGATGCTGATAACTTTGGTAAGGTTGATGAGAATAACCATTGTGATATGATTGACCATTTTGAATATACAGCTGCCCATTACCTGCAAATCTTTGTTGCTCAGGTCCTTGGTAAGCTTGTTGGAATTGCGGTTGTTGATATTGTACCAGCCATGGTTGTGAAGCCATTTGCTGTTGCCCAATACTGGCTGTATGACCAAGATGAGGGGTAATAGTACCCGTTTGAGCCTAGGTCGCTCTGGTTAAGGAGCCACTAATCGGTGATTGTGGTTGTGTCGTGGAGACAAGAGGTTGTTGTATTACGACCTGAGAAACTTGAGGTTGGCATACAATAGGCAACGCTTATACTTGCGACACTGTCACAATAGCCGGTGTAGTGGGGATATTCGACACAGGTAGACTTGGTTGCATAGAGTATACAACTCTTGGTTTTTGAGGCAGTATTGGCACCCAACCACTGGATGTAATTCCAGCATGACCCGAATTCTGTTGTGAACTCTCATATGGTTGTTCTCCTGGAGGGAACAATGAAGGGGCATATTTCCCCCCATATGGTGGTAATCCAGTGTTCAAAGGTAAGATTGGCCTCTAGAGAATGAGCTGCCCAAATTGATACTGTTGTGAAGGATCAATTTGCTGAGACCCAACATAAGAGATTCCAGAAATTATTCTGGACGAACAAACGGGAATAGACCATACTGTTGAAACAGTCCCTGAGTGGACTCCATCTAGCGGTTGAGAGCTAGTTGAGACAGATGGTACACCAGTGAACATTGTTGGAGTAGCAGCAGGAGGTTGTGCTACTGCTGCGTCAGATGACACAGTCCTGGATGTCGACGGTTGTTCAGACATATCGAGTCTATCCAAAATATTTCCTAGCGGTTCTACAGGAAGTTGCGATGAAGGGAGACTAACTTTTGACGAAGAAGGATATAGGGTGATCCTAGCTCCAAAATGCGATGGAGCACTGGATGGAAGATCGTCCACAATATCTTCTATAGTAATCAATCCAGGTGGGAGAGGTATACCATCAGGTCCGTAAAATATTTCTGGTGCCGAAGAACGTATAGACTCTGCAGTGACAGATGTTGGAGGGATAACACCTTCCGAATCAGCTGTAGATGGAGCCAGTTCAGGATCAGTTCTAATGTCCTCTTGTGACTACGGAACTTCTTCTGTAAAGGCAGGGATACCAGAAATGGTTGGAGTAACTGGAGTCTCTGAGGATGTTGGAACACAAGTTCCAAGCAAACTCGGGGACTTTGATCCAGTTAAACGAGTTCGCTTGGTCTAGAATAGTTTCGTTTCCGGAGTCAAAGACGGTTGACTCGTTAGTCTCTGCGAATGACGGGGTTTTGATTGACTTTCTTCCACCATTGCGGATTACTTGATCAACTCAAAATAAAGGGGAAAATGTGATTCCAAATTAAATGAATTTTAGAAGCTTTGACACAACTTGGTTTTTCAATTTTTAAGAGTCGAGAAAAAGCTAAAAATGACTCTAGTCGCCTTCGATTTTTAATGAGCCTGAAGTGACAAGTGCTCAGATGGACCTTTTCTTTTAAGGAGTCTGAAAAGGAACGAAAGAGACTACTATGGAAATCTAGACAGAGGGATTACCAAACCAATCATAAAACTGCAGAATACTTTTTACAGTACGGTAGTCAATCTTCCTGAATGCTGTGTTAAGTGCATTGTGATCGATAGGGCGACAGATATGGCTTCCTAAGGATAAAGGATATAGCCTATTGTGGTCTCCCAATATATACTCGACGATACATGGGAGCACAAGTCCGTACTGGTACTTGTCGTCTCAAAGAGGAGGAATCACCCAACCTACGACGAAAGCGATAGTTACCAGGCTTTACGACGCCGGAATATGTCTCTAGCCTAGACTTCTAAATGTTGTGCGTTAGGTTCCAAAGCGTTTTTATGTTCATTGAATTTAGTTTTCAATTGATCTTTCTTAAGAAGTTTGCCTTTAAGGTTCACCGCATGATGTAGATATACAATTCCTAAATTTGCAATCTAAGATGATAAACAATCGTTTACTCTTCTTTTTGCAATGAAAATCCTAGCTACTAAAGAAAGAGAAGCGAGATTCTTTCAACATAGAGAAGAGAGCACACACTAGATGCACTATCCTAAATCAAAATCAACAAGCAGTTTAAACGCAGATGCACATGCATGTATTTGTTTTCCGCTTTCTTAATGTGTGAATGACAAAAAGAATGCTAAGTACAAATTTGAATTATCTTTTCTTTCAAAGCGATAATACTAACAATTTTCTTTAAAAAAAACGAAAGGAAGACAAGGACGACACTTTGCGATTTTGAATTGAAAACTGCTTTCGACACTTGAAATACTATTAACTCAAATCAAATACAAGAGTAACAATGTAATCAACCATCAAAAAGAGTAGGATTCTTTTCTTTGACTGAAAATGACACTTGCGGCACTTCCAAATCAAAAGACGACAATTCAATTAAGCTACTTCTTTGTGAAGGAGAACTGTAAATGGTGAAAAATACATGAAAAACATTCACAATTATTTGTACAATGGAGGCTGAATAATGCAAAGGAAGGGAGTTTCAACAATGGTACACTGATCACATACATCAAAACTCCTGAATAAAGCTGAAGAGAGTGAAGAAAAACCAAAATCTGGAGGCAGAAACAGTCTTATCTGATCATCGCACTTGTAACACAGGGAAATAGGGATGCATCTCACCTACTGCACAAGGGAGGTGCGATGCATCCAGATTGCCTAAAGGAGACAATGTGATGGTCCAGGGATGAGACTTTAACTTGGTTTTTTGTCACAATTTGTAGCTTAGTTCAGGGATTTAGGCTGAGCTAATGATAGTCAGTAAGTACAAATCATAGGGGCTGCTCTAATGAGGTTACTTGAGCCACCACTAGGGCAATTAGGATGTTTGCAAATCAATTGTTCAGTTTATAAACAAAACTCGAAGATGGACTGAA
>APFE031424050.1:15100-31526 GCA_000404065.3 Pinus taeda | reverse complement strand
AAACTAAAGTTACTTGCATTTTCCTTTATGAGAAGTAGATGAGAGAGAAGCAGAGAGTACCAACCTCAGTCTTTCGCTTGGCTCCTTGCTTGTTTCCTCTCCCCTCTGACAGATCTTTGCTACTCCTTCCTTGCTTGTCCCACTTCAAAGAGCACTTGTAAAGTCAAAGCAGCATAATACCATCAAAGCACAGAGATATACAATCATAAACAATATAGGACTAGATATATATTGACCACACAAATGCATATATCATCAAACATACAAGAATGTGGAGGAAAAACTCAAATAGCTTTATTGATAGAAAGAGTAGAAGAGAGGATTACAATCCATTGATCTGACCTAGCGTTATCCTCCCAGCATGAAAGCCCTTCTTCACCTCATGAAAAGCTTAGATCACCCAACACTATGATGTTCCATAAGGAAACCAACAACACTTCCTTACAAAATACAAGATTCTAGCCTCTGGATCTCTGGGATGAGGGATCCATATATAGATGTTTGCAGGTGGGTGAGTCAGCTTCTGAGATTTTGATTAGTGTCTTCTCTCTGATAGTTCTTGGTTCCACTTGGAGATTCATGATCTCTTACTCATCCCTGGGCGAATTCAAAGAGGAAAGTGTCAAATGGGCAGTTTCTAGAAGATTCTCTAGGTTTCCACCTAGCTAACTGCTTCTGCCATTTGTCTTCTCTCGCTCATCACACCCCACAGAAGGGATTTTTAGTATGCATCGCACCTTTTGCATGTGGCAGGTGAGATGCATCACACCCTTAGCACTGAGCAGTCTGTATGGTCCAGTTTTGACCAGTTTTTCATGGATAACTTCTGGGAGATGATGTAATTAGTTGACCTTGTTCCTTTAGGGTATGAAACAACACTTTTAGGGACTTAGAAGCCCTTGGTTTATGGACATATGCGATTGGGGTTGCAGTGCCCAAATATGTCTATAACACATGGCACTTACCATATTGCCACAATTGGTCCCTGTTTTAAAAAATATACAATAAATGTCGTTAACATAATGTTCATCCACCCTATGGTGGGATATCTAAGCATGCATATGCTCATTAACAATTTCAACTTCACCAAAACTGTCATCTCCTCCTGAATTCACCAATTCGCATCTCACTTCACAGTCATCATCCATATGTGTCTTATCACAATGGGATACACCATCATCTTCACCATCCATGTGAATATGCTGTTGCTCTACTTCACACATAGAGGCTTCAACTTCTCTCTGCAATATTTTCCATGTCTTCTTCATCCATATGCATGTCTACATAATGGTCCCAATTTTACAGTCTCCATGACCATCATCCACCTTTGAGTGGGATTCTCCAAGTGCTGTTTTCCTCTGAGAGTCTTGCTCATATATTCTTAGATCTGTAGCTGAATTCTCTATTTATTCTTTAATAGATTGTGATAGAACATGTTGTTTCATGTCATTTTCCTTTGTACCAAATTTTGCTTCTAGGATCTTCTATGCTTCCTGGAAATATGTATCTTTTGCTACATTTCGCAAAAATATCTCATCCAATGTCTATTTTATAAGATATAATACTAAGGCATCACATACTTCATCATATGGGTTATTAGACCAATACTCAATTGACACTTACTTTGAAGAGATTTTTGCATTTTGGCAACCCAAAAATAAAATTTTTTACCAATAAACATAGGAGGGTTTAGCAGATTCGTGCTACACCAATCGACCTCAATCTCTTCTTTGTCTTCTACTAGACATCATGGTTCCTTGGCATGAACCTCTCTAAACATGACAACAATCTTTGCCTCTTCTTTTTTATTTCTTCTTTTGATATGCTTGAGTCGTCCTTTCCAACCCATGAATATTTTCTCTCGCTTATCATCCACCTTCTGCTTTATGGCTCCTTTCCTTATTGCATGAGGCTTCTCTCCATATCAAAAAATAAAAATAAAAATCAATATTTGCCCCCATAAGGCATAGTCTTCACGCACTCCTATATCTTTATGATACAGAGAGATTTTTCAAACCTTAATCACTATCATACTTGAAAAAACAAAAATGAATTATATACCAACAAACCTTTCCAAGGCCCTAAATTATCCTTCAAATAAAACCCTTCATTTTTTAAATTCTCTTTTAAGAATCACTTTATTAAAACTCTTTATAAACCTTGACGAGCCTTCATAAAATTTATAAACCTGCATGCAATTTTTTAATCCAATTTTTTTTAAATAAACCCTTTAAAAAAATACCAACTCACTGCATCTCTTTAACCCTTCACAATACTATATTTTTTTTACTTTAATATCTCTCCATTAAAACCTTTATAAGGCTCCCATTCAATAAACCCTTTACTCTATTTTTTGTCCAGAGAATAACAAAAATGTCGTTTTCAAAAAATGGCTATCACATATTAATGATAAACTTTAAAAACACCCATGTGACTTTTTAATATCACTTTGAAATGAGAACTTTTAAACACTTTAAGTTTTCCCACGCAACTTTATTTCCCTGAATTTTCAGGGAGGCCCAACGCACCTTTCTAGAGGCAACACCTACTATCAAAACCAAAAAATTTGTTATTACGTAACTTTCTCCAAAATGTCGCACTTTTAGTGTTTTAGGGTTGTGAATTTGCATAAAATTATCGCATTGTTTAATTTTTAAATCTACTACAATCGTATTTGTTAAAAAATGGAAAGGCAAATTAGAATGAAACTGACAAACTGAAACTAGCCGATCAAAAGTGAGCAAGATAGATCTGGAGACTACCCAAGTAGTATTGCTCTATCCCATTAATCATTAAATTAGAAATATATAAGTTTACATTCAATTTAGGGAGATCAGAACTATCTCCTAGAAACTAGGAACCAACCCTAATCTAGGACACATACACAACCGTGAAACAAATTTTCTCCATTATTTTCAACTCTCCCCCTTAATGGAGAAAGGATTCACTTTCACACCTAACGTCTCCTAAAAAATTCAAATTTAATCTTCCCAAGAGGCTTGGTGAAGATATCAGTTGCATTTTCACAAGTGCTACAATATTCAAGAAAAAATTCTTTGGACTGAATGTTTTCTCTAACAAAATCAAATTGAGTATCAATATGTTTTGTGTTTTATGTAAAACATGATTATTTGCTAGCTTGATTGAACTTTGGATGTCGCATTTAATAACTGTAGCATCCTTTTGTTCTTCTCTTACATCATGAACAAGTCTTCTTAACCAAATTGCTTCACAAGTGGCTTCACATACAACTTGATACTCTGCTTCTGTTGATGATAAATATACAATATTGTGCTTTTTACTGCTCTAAGAAATAATCCCGGACCCAATATTGAAAGCATACCTAGTTATAGATCTTCTATTGTCTAGATCTCCAACCCAATATGAATCTGAATAGCCTGTCAGTTTAACATCAAAATAATCAATATATTTAATGCCAAAATTTATGGTTCCTTGAAGATACCTTAGGACACCTTTTGCTGCCACCCAATGATTTTCAAGAGGTTTTGTCATGAACTAACTCGCCACGCTGACAAAATATGCTAAGTCAGGTCTGGTTGTAGTCAAATAAATCAAATTTCCAATCAGTTGTTTGTATAGTGTAGCATCCACCTCTTTAGAACCATCATCACTTTGAAATTTAACATTCTGTTGTATAGGTACTAAAGCAAATTTACATTGATCCATTCTGAATTTCTTTAAAAATTCCCTGACATACTTTCCTTGGGTAATAAAAGTCTGGCCAAAATCTCTCCAGACTTCAAGACCCAAACAATAATGTAGTTCTCCAAGGTCTTTCATTTCAAATACCTATGACATCTGCATTTTAATTTCTTCAACCAATTCATCAGAATTTCCAGTAACAATTAAATCATCAACATATAAGGAAATCAACACAATATTCCCCTTTCAATCAAATATGGTATACAGATTTGGATCATTTTTACTTCTCTTATAACCATGCTATAAGAAGAAAGAGTATATTTTCTCATACCAAGGTCTAGGAGCCTGTTTCAATCCATACAATGCCTTCTTTAATTTATAGACCAAGTGTTCTTGCCCCTTTTAATGAACTCTTTAGGTTGTGTTAAGCATACCTCTTCCTTCAACTCTTCATTTAGAAAAGAAGATTTCACATCTAGCTGGTGTAAGCTCCAATGGTACTTTTTAGTTAAGGCTATTAACATCATAATAGTATTTAACTTAGCTACAAGAGAAAAAGTATCCTCATAGTCAATTCCTTCTTTCTATGAGTACCCTTTGGCCACCAACCTAGCTTTATATTTGTTTACACTACCATAATATGCTTTGAAATTAGGTTTATATAGCCATTTACAACCTATGAGCTCTTTTCCTTTTAGTAGTTCAAATAATTCACAGGTTTTATTTTTAATTATGGACTCATACTATTCTTTCATAACTGACCTCCTTTCATCATAGTGATTTGTTTCATTATAATTCATGGGCTCAAAAACATTTAAAAAACTAGTCATAAGAGCATAATCTTTGTACCTTGCAGGTAAGTGAGTCTGCCTACTTGATTTCCTTGGTAGCGACTTGCCTCAATTCTGTCCAGTGTAATTTCTTTCTCTCCTCTGAATTGACTTCAATTGCTTAATGTATCCACATCACTAGGTTTTTCTTTTGTCATTGTTGCTATCGTAAATGATTGTATTTGGCTTCATCATTATTTTCATCAATCAGTAAAGGCATGTTCCACTCCTCATAACTTCTGTCCTTATTCTCTTCATCAACTTGTTGATGGAAGATAACATCTCTACTTGCAAATACCTTGTGAGTATATGGATTAAATATCTTATATGCTTTGAAATCAGAACAATACCCTACAAATATGCATTTTATAGGCTTAGCATCCAGTTTCTTCCTATCCTCCTTAGGAATATATGCAAAAGATTTAGAACCAAATACTCTTAAGTGATGAACTGCAGGTTTAAAACCATATAAAGCCTCAAATGGAGTCTTGAGATCAAGACACCTAGTTGTACTTATGTCCTTTAAGTAAACTCCAGTACTAATATCTTTTGCCCAAAAGCCATTGGATAGGTTCTTACGTTTCATCATGTTGCGTCCACACTCCACGAGAATTCTGTTCTTTTTTTCTACAACCCCATTATTTTGTGGAGTGTGGGGTACTATAAACTGTTGTTTTATCAGATTAACCCTGCAATATTTGATGAATTTTCCAAGCTTGTATTCTCCCCTTTGATCCGAGCGAAGAATGTTCATGACTTTCCCTATCTTCTTTTCAACAATACTTCTAAATTATTTAAAATACTCGAACGCGTCACTTTTTCTTCTAAGAAAGTATACCCATGTATATCTTGTGTAGTCATCAATAAATAGAAAAAAATAATAAGCTCCACCTAACGACCTTGTCTGCATAGGTCCACATATATCAGTATGCACAAGTTCGAGTATATCTTTCTTTCTCCTATTTAAGCCAGAGGGAAATTCATCCCTGTGCATTTTTCCAAGTGCACATCCTTCACAATCAATCAGTTCATTTCTTAAAACAAGAATTCCATCAAACATACCTTGTTTCTATAGCAGAAATAAGTCATGAAGGTTGATGTGACCAAACCTTTGATGCCAAATATTTTATGTTGTCATAGTTGTTGAAGTTAAAGCTTGATGTGGCACGCTTGTAACATTCAACTTATACAGGCCTCCAATTCGTACTCCTGATGCAACCGAATTCTAATGATCAAGCAAATCCTTTATAACACGGTAATTTTTGAAAAACTCTACCTTTAAATTATGATCTGCAATCATGGAGACAGAGATCAAATTCTTTTTAATACTAGGTACATACATGACATTCTGGATGCGCTCGATATTACCATTAGGCAATATTACAGGAATATCTCCATACCCTTTAATCTAATATGCTCTTTCATCTCTAAGGTAGATGTTAGTACCATTGTTGGTCTCTTTGAAATTTTCATACGAGTGTTTATTGCCTGTCATATGAGTGGATTCTCTAGAATCCACAAACCAAGTTTCAGCCTCATTGGTCTCGACAGAAAGAGTAGCATCATATATAAATAATTTAAGAACATGATTTTGATCTTCGCATGCAAAATGCCCTGTATGCCTCTTGTGTCTATATCTTGTTTCATTAGTCTTATTTTTATAACAATCTCTAGCAATATGACCAATTCTGCCACAATAAAAACACTTAATTCATGAATAATTCCTAGCGGATGACATACCTTGAAATGGCTTTTTCTAGGATGGACCACTGCTTTTTTGTCCTCCTCCTAGTTTCCCTTTGAAGAAATTTTTATTTTCCACCAATGCCAGATCTAGATTCTGAGACTTTAGATTCATATGCCTCTCTGCTTCCTACATCAAAATCCCTATCAAATCTTCAAAGGTGCGATATTTCTCCCTTGCTACAAGCCATGTAACGAACATTTGATAATCCTCTATCATACCATTTAAGGTAATTGTGACGAGATCAACATTGGCCACTTTCTCCCCTATGTCGCGCAACTTGTTTCTTAGTTCTTTGATTCGTGAGATGAATGCAACAATGGATTCATTCTCCTCCATCCTTATTGAGAGAATCTTACTCTTCAGAAACAATAAATGATTTGTATCTTTTGTTTCATACAAATCCTTAAGTGTCACCCAAATGTCATTAGTGATTTTTGATTCTCGGATATGAGGGTTTATGTTGTCTTTTAACGACATCTTCAACAACACCTTCACTTTATTTTCCCTCTTTTACCAACCTTGAACTGATGTGGCTATGGAACCTTCGACTGTAGTCAGCTTTACTTCATCTCCGTTTGCAATTGTCCATGCACCAGAACCCTTGAGCAATGTTTGTAACTTGAAAACCTAGTTGGAATAATTTGACCCGTCGAGCTTATTGCTCTCATTAAGGTACGTCTCTGCAATGTTGTTATTCATTGTGATAAAACGAGTCGATGTATGGATCCACTTCTAGATCATCCAACAATCAGTTTCCAGATCTAACTCCAGATCGTGCAAGAGTAGATCTACGGATCGAACTTCAGATCCTCCAATAGCTCCAGATTTGGGTGCTACAGATCCAACTCCAAATAGATGGCCTTCAAAAAAATGTTGGGCAGGACCACCAACATAGGTACATATGGTCCCGGGCTGCCTTTAACAGGAAAAAAGCACCAATGCCATTTCCCCTTGTTTTTGGTCATGCTAACAAAAATTTCTTTAATTTTTCAAGATCAGCGAGGGTAGCATCACTATTCACCAATGCTGATCAACACTCTTTCCTAGTGCACTGCGAACGTTGATCAACACGACTTCTCCTTGTTGGGGTAACGCTGATGAGGCTATTCACAAAAAATCAACGCTCTGTCACAAAAGCAATTGAACCAACCACCAAGGCTCAACTCAGCCACCAAGGCTCTCAATCTAGCCACCAAGGCTCACTAGCTCTGATACCATGTTAAAAAATGGAAAGAAAAATTATAATGAAACTTACACATTGAAACTAGCAGCTCATGGGTGAGCAAGCTACACCTGGAGACTTCCCAAACAATACGCTCTATCCCATTAATCATTAAATCAGACATATATAAGTTTACATTCAGTTTAGGGAGATCAAAACTATCTCCTAAAATAGGAGCTAACTCTAATCTAAGACACACACAACCATGAAATAAACTTTCTCCATTATTTTCAACTGTCTCTTCATAATTTTAAAAAAATCACAAACCTTTTTCTCTTCATATGGTGGCGGCTTACAGGTTACTCACCTCTTTTGCAAATATATTTCTCCTCGGATCCTAAAACTCGACCTCAACTATGATACTGATTTGATGGAAATGCATAGGAGTAAGCGCAAAATACACACACAATAAAATTTTATTCATTAATCTCTCTCATACATCCATCCAAGTTGTTTCTCTTGGATTTCACACATTCCAATGACCCAACCATTAATGTATAAATAGCACAGTTTCTAAATATGGAATCAGACAAACTTTAACTATACTTGACTTCTCTTCAGCTAACTATTTCATGCAAACTCACACTCATCTTGGACTCGACTTGTATTTCTTAACTCAACTCGTCTCAACTCAACTCTTCACTTCATGCATTGGGTGCATACAAGAGTAATTTACTATTTCTAACAATGGTGGTGTTATTGGTAATTTTATGTGCCATTACAATTGAGTTGTTAAATGTTATTTAACTTTTGCAACAACCATTTAGGATTTTATAGCTTGCGCCAACTATTCTCATCCAAATGATGGACTATAAAGATGTGTTAGTTTATGATAAATTTGGACAAGATATATTGTTAAATTGTGGGTATCATTGAAAAGAAACTTTAAATCATATGTTACCTACTTGTTATGTGCATGTCGCTTGTAGGCAATGTTGATGGTTGTGCATGTGATTAATATATGCCTATAGGCATATATCAACCATATTTATTAATATGGTTGTGGTAGTCATATCCCCTGTGATGCTAATCCCTAATGCGATGTGCAGAATATGGGTATGGCACGAAGGCATTGATGAAGCAATACATGTATAGCTTCAGAGTGGTGTTGCTAGAGTTGGTAAGTGGAAAACCCCCACAGTGGAGGATGATGATTAGAAATTTGTACATCTATTTGCATGCGCTGAGAGGATGATGAAATAAGGAAAAATATATGAAATAATTGATCAGGATTTGAGAAGTGCTCACAGTGTTTTTTTACATGGTAATATAAAGAATGAAATCGCAAAGATGATGGAGATTCCCTCATTTTGCACTTGATCTTCTTCGAGGTTGAGGTTGTTTATCTATGAACTTAGTTCTTGACATGTTTATTTCATGCAACAAAGACTGGGTCATCGATTTTGAGCGATATTATGTAGGGAATCAATAAAAGTAATAGGGATAATATTTTATTTCCAGAAAATTAGTTTTTCTCCATTTAACATGGAGTAGTCATGGAGTACTCTTTAAGTGCGACATTTTGCAGTTTCTGACAGATTTTTGTCTGTAATCTGGTGAAAACATTTGTGGCTAAATCTTGATTTGTGTTGTTCAAAGTAGTTTGTCACTGCATATATAGATTCAACACCCTAAAAAACCTATGGAAAATCTCGATTATGAAAAATTCACCTATAACACTTGTAATTTCAATGAATCCATACTAAATTTTAATCCAATTAAATTAGAAAATAAACCAAAAACTTTAAAACTACTCCATTTAACACTTTAACACACTATTACTCAGGAGGAAATTCCTATTTCTTAAATGTTTTGTTTCTGTTTTCGTGGACGTTTTCAAATTTCAAATTCTCCTTTTTACTAGTTGATTGCTAATAATTATCATTTTTTTTTAAATGTGTCAAACGTTCTCAATTTTATAGGGTATAACAACGAAAGTGATTAAATTTTATGAAATACAATAGTTATGATAGCGTTATTTCTTTCAGTTACATACAACATTATGTGGTGTAATAATTGTAGTTGATGGGAGTAGTAATTATATTACTATGCTATAGATTTTTCTTTATTGATTTTTTTAATTAATTTTTAAATTAATTTTTTTATTTTATGATTCCGAATTAATAAAAAAATGTTTATGTTTATATATATATAATATGAATGGATTAGGTTTCAACGTAGGTTTTATTCATCGAGATATTTTTATTTTTACATTTATTTAATTTGATTTTAAATTTATTATTTATTAAAGTAAAATATAATAAACTATTGTATTGTTTTAATTATTTTTATAGAATATGGACAGTTAGTAGTTTTATACTATTCAAAAATTAGTGGTTATAGTTATATTAGCACAATCACATTAATAAACATGGTTAATGTATGTCAATAGGTCTATATTAATCACGTGTACAACCAACAAAGTTCCCTGCCAATAACATTCACAAAACAGTTAGATAGCATATAATTAAAAAAAAAATATTCACAATTTAACAATATATCTTGTCAAAATTTATCATAAACTAAGACATTTTCACAATCCATCATTTAGATGAGAATAGATGATGCAAGCTCTAAAATCGTAAAAAGTCCTTGCTAAAATTAAATAACATTTAACAACACAATCGTAATGGCACATAAACTTACCAATCGCTGATGATTTGGGGTAGCATCGGATGTGATATAACTACGAAAATTGGTGGAGAGGGTAAAGCACATGAAATCTCCAAGACCCAGAAATGGTTTGGGCAGATTCTAAACAATTTGGGAAATATTAAAATAATTAATATTTTTAATGGAGTTCCTAAGTCTAAACTTAGGGAAAATAAAATATGAATGGGTATTAATATAAAACTGTGTTAGAAGGGTCCAAAAGTCATGGATCAAGCCAAATCAAATCTTAGCCATTGATTAGAGATTTAATCTTGGGCGTTGATGGACCAACGAAAAAAGTATAAGAGGGGGCTTGAGGGTCAGTTGGAGAACTCACCAAGTTGATCAAGAATTAAATTTTCTCGGGCAGGGCTTGCTGAGGAAGTCGAATGAATGGTCGGAGTTGTAGCTGAGGGGCAGTGAATATAGTAGCAAAGAGGCATAAATAGTACTGAGAGCATCAGCGTAGAAGCTGAGAGAGGGTTGACGCAGAGACAGCTAGAAGCCACGTAGAGGCAACCAGAGGCCACATAAAGGTAGCCAGGCGCTGCGCAAAGCCTGAGGAGGGCCAACGTGAGAGACACAGAGGCTCTAGAGGCTGACGTAGAGCCCCCAGAGGCTGACGCTGGGTAGATGCTGAGCCAGAGAGGCTGATGCAGACCTTAGAGGTTGATGCTGGGAGATTTCATGGGGCAGATTGGAGCTAGAGAGTTGGATAGGGTGACACGGTCACTATTAGGGTGATAGTGAGCAACAAAAGTGCTGCAGTGTTGATGTGGGATCGTTCATCCGGTGATTTAGCCTGAATAGCTATCTCCAACTGAGAGGTACTACTACCAAGGGTATTCTTTGTTGGGTGATCCATTTCTGGCACCTAGGTTGTATTTTGAAAACTATATAATAATAAAACCCTCTAAATAGCTGCATCGGTTTTCCCGCATTGGGTTTTTCCAGGGACATTGGTCCAAAAATAACCATGTCACTTGTGTGCTTGTTTTTCCTTCAGTTGATGATATGTTTGTGTTGAGACTATACTTGTATTTATTTTCAGTATTTACATGGTAAATAACTTGTTAATTATAGAACAAGTACAAAGATATAAATCAAATAGTACAGGAAGAATTTCTGATGGATAGACTTAGAAATTATAACATGGTATCAGAGCATGGTGCCAGATCACAGGATAACTGAGGGCATCATTCAAGCAGAGCAGTAGCAATAGAAACATCTGTCTCGATTGACAGAAATTATTCCTAGCAAAAAGCAACAAGGAAGGGGTGACGCAGTGCCTACGTCATCAGTTTGAGCCAAGAGGAGGATCAACGCAATGGCAGAGAGGAGCAGACGACCTATGCAGTGCACGGTCATCTTTCTCAATCAGGAAGGATTGACACCTGTGGCCAGGAGGTATGGATTTTGCTGGTGTCAGGATTGTACAGAGCGTAGAGGCTCTAGCCTTTATATTGTTGGGGAATAGGAGGATGTGGGTAAGTTGCATAGCGAAGCTAGTGGGGTACTATGGTTAGAACAATACCTAATAGGGCAAGACCAAGGAGGATGGAGTTGTTGTTGAGGGGTTCTAGCCAAGAAATCTGGATTAGTAGTGCAACTACACTAACGGTCGGAGTGGGGCATCTCAACATTGGTAGAGGGGTTTCTAGGAGGGAAATCAAGGCTCAGAGGGAGTCACACTGAAGACTTCCAGCAGGGAAGTAGAGAGACTCGAAAGAATAAAAAAAGGAGTAGCAAAATGGTAGTGAATGGGCTAAGATATCATGATAGACTGGACGAAGCTTTGAACTTCGTCGTCTAGAAGGCCAGGATCTTGTCCATTCTAGACAGCTATCGCATCAAACACTTCGCCTTAAAAACGATAGCGATTCGTGTTGACCCAACCGAAAATGAGAAGTACGAAGAGGCAATGGACAGGGCTAAGTGCATCATTCATGATGGGTTCAAGGATCATGTAGTACCACATATTGTCGAGAAGGGTACAACAAGTGAGATGTGAGATGCTCTAAAAAAGTTGTATCAACATACTTTCGTGTAGAGGAATATGCTTCTAGAAAATCAGCTGTGGTCATACCTTATGTAGAGGGGTGAGAAGATAAATATCTTCCTATGGAGATTGACAAAGATCTGGGATCAACTAACTTCCATAGGGGCCATGCTGGATGAGGAGATGTTGGTGAGGACTGCGTTGAACGCAATCTTAGGGGATTGGGAAGTATTTGTCCAAAGCTTACTAGGCAGGTCGACCCTTCCATATTGGGAGGAACTATGGGTGGCTATTCGTCAAGAAGAGATGAGAAGGCTGACCAAGGCGGGAAGTAGCGACAAGGGGGTCAAAATAAAGAAGGAGGAAGAGGAGGATGCTTCCCTAACATTTGCGAGAAATCATGAGAAACGGAAGAAGAAGGACCTCTCCAAGGTCAAATGCTTACACTATGGGGAACTGGGTCACTATATGAGCTAGTGTCCGAGGAAGAAGAGCAAGGGAGAGGCTTCTGAGACCAAGGTTGCACCGGCAATGGTGGAGAAAGAAGTGGAGACAGATGATGATTGTGCCATGAATGCTCATGCACCACTTGAGAAGAAGTGGGGAGACATCAAGCTATATTCAGACGGACTACAGACAATGAGGGGTAGGATCCTTGAGGTACCCAACCTCTTGGAGTATACCTTGCTACAGGAGCCCCGAAGAGAAGTAGTAGGACTAGTGCATGTTAGTAGAGATGGATGGGGATGGAGAAACAAAGAGTGCTATAGTGCAGGAATCCCGAGGCAGCGTGAGGTAGCAGTGTGAGATGCATGGAGTTGTTTGCAGCAGCAGAGAGGTCAGTAGAGGGAGCACTTGTCAACAGTAGAGGGAGTTTCAACATAGGGAGTGTTTCTAGCTTGACGGATATTTCAGATTTGGGAGATCAGTTACTTACTTCTTAGTAACTAACTTGCAGTGCATCAGTTAGCAGTGGCAGTGCTATGGTCAACACAATGCATCCTGATGAGAAGAGATGCATTGCAGATGCAGCAGTGGCAGTGGTAGGTCCATGGGCAACAACATGGAAGCAGAGGGAGCTTCCATATGGATGCAACAATGGTAGTGGTAGGCCCATGGGTAGAAGTACATGATGCAGCAATGCAAAGGATTTTAGGCAGCAGGCCTAGCATCAATAGAGGGATCGATGCTTGATGATCAGGGTGATACTCGGTGAGGAGTATTACTAGAGCATAGTCCTCGATAAGAGGGAGTGTTGATTTGGGGTAGCATTGGATGTGCTCTAGCCACGAAAATTTGTGGAGAGGCTAAAGAACATGATATCTCCAAGACCCATAAATGGTTTGGGCAGATTCTAAACAGTTTGGGAGATATTAAAACAATTAATATTTTTAATGAAGTTCCTAAGTCTAAACTTAGAAAAAAAAATATTAATGTGTATTAATATAAAACTGTGTTAGAAGGGTCCAAAAGTCATAGATCAATCCAAATCTAATCTTAGTCGTTGATTAGATATTTAATCTCGGTCGTTGATGGATCAATGATAAAAGTATAAGAGGAGGCTTGAGGGTCAGTTGGAGAATACACCAAGTTTATCAAGAATTCGATTTTATGGGGTAGGGCTTGTTGAGGAAATTGAAGGAGTGATCAGAGTTGAAATAGAGGGGTAGTGAATACAGTAGAAGAGATGTAGAGATAATACTAGGAACATAAGTGCAGAATCCAGGAGAGGGTTGATGCAGAGACTGTTAGAGGCCACGCAGAAGCAACCAGGAGTTGCGTAGAGCCTGAGGAGGGCCAGCATGGGAGACGCAGAGGCTCTAGAGGCTGACGCAGAGCCCTGAGAGGCTGGCACTGGGCAGATGCTGAGCTAGAGAGGCTGACACAGACCCTAGAGGCTGACGTTGGGAGATTTCGTGGGGTATATTGGAGCTGGAGAGCTAGATAGCATGACGCAGTCGCTATTAGGGTGACAGAGAGAAACATAAGTGTTGCAGTGTTGTTGTGGGATCGTTCATCCAGTGATTTAGCTAGAATATCTGTCTTCGACTGATAAGTACTATTGCCGAGGGCATTCTCTGTTGGGTGATCCATTTCTGGCACCCAAGTTGTATTCTGAAAACTGCATAATAATAAAACCCTCTCAATAGCTGCACCGGTTTTCCTGCATTGGGTTTTTCCGAGGACATTGGTCCAAAAATAACGGTGTCACTTTTGTGCTTATTTTTCCTTCAATTGATGATCTGTATGTGTTGAGATTGTACTTGTATTTATTTTTAGTATTTACATGAGAAATAACTTTTTAATTAATAGAACAAGTAGGAAGAAATAAATCAGATAGTATAGGAAGAATTTCTGACGGATAGACTTAGAAATTCCAACATGGTATCAGAGCATGGTTAAAGATCACATGATAACTGAGGGCATCAGCCGAGTAGAGCAACAGTAGCAGAAACAGTTGTCCTGAGTGATAGAAGTTGTTCCTAGCAGAAAGTAGCAAGGAAGGGGTGACATAGTGTCTGCATCATTAGTTCGAGCCAGGAGGAGGATTAGCACAGTGGCAAAGAGGAGCAGACTTGAACTACACAGTGCCTGATCATCTTTCTCAGTCAGGAAGGATTGACGCATGTGGCCAGGTGGTGCGGATTTTACTGGTGTCGGGATTGCACATAGCCTAGAGGCTCTAACCTTCAGATTGCTGGGGCATAGGAGGTTGTGGGTAAGTTGCAGAGCGAAGCTAGTGGGGTACTGTGTTCAGAACAATACCTAACAGGGAAAGACCAAGGAGGAGGGAGTTGTTGCTGAAAATAATCTAATGTAGGTTAACCCGATAATGCAATATAAATAAAAGAAGAATACTATAACCTACTTCTACTATCAATTTGCATAAGCTTAAAGATCGAGATGAACAATATAACCAGACTAAGAAGAACCAATGCACAATACACACGAAAATACTTTGGGGAAAGCCTCAGCTAAAAAACCCACTCTATTTGCATTATCATACAAGGTGGAAATACATAGGAATTATACAAATCCTTAGCTCTCACAGCTAGCCAGCTCCCAGTACAATCCTCACAGATGCTCACAGGCTTCTCTCAAGCCTTCCTCTCTGCTCTCCAAGCTCGTATTTCCTTGCACTGTTCCTTGTGGATGATTCTCCAGTTACCAAGTGGAACACTCTCTCTCACACTGTTAGAACTGCGCAATCCTCAAGGAATGATTCCTTGGCGGCATGCATGAGTTTTATTTACAAGAAAACACATGCGACTGATAGTATATTGTCCTTGTATTTAACCTCAACTGGGTCTTTCTTAGAATAGGCATGCATGAGTTTCTGATGAGGGAATATTCAATTAACTGGAGTACACTAATTGAGTGCATGGATGCATCAACTCACTGTTAACTTACCATCGGTTCCTCAAACAATTTGGAACTAATTTAACTGGACTTAACTCAATAAATTGAGTTAACTAATTACAACTCAAATATAACTCAATCTTATCACCTTAATTTAAGGGATAACTCTTGCATGACTTCAGAAAGACATCTAACTTGAATTTCTTCAACTAATTAATTCAAATGAATTAATCAATTATTTCCAAGTGGCTGTTAAGACTAAATTCGATTTTAATTTACAATTTAATTCAAGGACAAATTAAATTGGAATATTCTTGTTGCCACATTTCAACACTCCCTCTCAACAAGAAAGGGATTATCTTCCAGCCCGATCTTGTCTCTATGTGATCCAGGTGGATTTTGGTGGCCACCCACCTATCCCATTTGGACCCCCGCAACTGTCTCTTTCAGTTTTTCAGTTTCCGTAATTGTAGCACAATTTACTATTTTTAGCAGTTGTTTTGGGTCCTGAACTTCTGGAGCCGTTTTGAGGCCCTAAACGATGTTTCTTTTGAAATATGGGGGCAACATGGGTCCATGGACCAATGTTTCCCTTCCCAAAGTGGTATTTCTCGGATAGATCTTTATAATGAGCTATCATACGCATCAAACGGAGAACGTATGCCAAAGTTACGACCCCGGGAAATTGATGTACCAATTTACCCAAAACGGGGCCCACAATTCGGCGTTTCATCTTCTAGGGTTAGGTTTTGGAATGTGAAGGGTTTTCCATTGTTTCTCAACAATAAATAGGCCATCGAGCCTCATTGTAACATTGTTCAGAACAGTTCAGAGGCATGTAGCTGCACATCTCTTCTCAGAGATAAGCTACCATCGCCCTAGCTGGTTTATTTCCAATTCTGGTTGTAAGCATATTTCGGTATTTTCCATTAATGAAATGAAGTATTATTTCC
>APFE031424050.1:0-12061 GCA_000404065.3 Pinus taeda | reverse complement strand
CTCTTCTCAGAGATAAGCTACCATCGCCCTAGCTGGTTTATTTCCAATTCTGGTTGTAAGCATATTTCGGTATTTTCCATTAATGAAATGAAGTATTATTTCCGCTGCATCTTTGTGTATATGGTTATCTGTATATTTTGTTGCGTTCCTGTTTAAATCCGGATCACTGTGGAACTCGAATTTACACTTTGATAATGCCTTTGTCAAAATGTCAGCATCTTGCTCCTTTGTCGAAATATGCTGCAACAACATGATCCTCCTCACTACAAGGTCTCTGAGATGATGATACTAGATGTCGATATGCTTGGACGTATTATGAAATACTGGATTCTCAGAGAGTTTGATACAATTCTGATTATCACAATAGATCACAGTTGGATCCATCCTCTGATTAAACAAACCAACTAGGATTTTCCGCATCCAGATGGCCTCACATGCTGCCTGACTTGCAGCCATGTATTCTGCCTCTGCCAAGCTGAGTGCAACTAGCCTTTGTTTCCTGTTGTACCAAGAAACTACTACTGACCCAAGGTTGAAAATCCCTCCTGATGTGCTCTTCTAAGCTGATGGAGTCCCTGCCCAATCCGCATCAGTGAAGCCCTGTAGCTTCACTCCCCCTATTCGTCTGTACCATAATCCATACTGAGATGTGCCTCTGAGTGATTCGGATTTAAACAGGAATGCAACAAATTACAGAGACAACCATAAACACAGAGATGCAATGGAAATAATACTTCGTTTCATTAATGTAAAATACTGAAATATGCTTACAAACAACAATGGAAATAAACCAACTAGGGTGATGGTAGCTTATATTTGAGAAGAGATGTGGCAGCTACATGCCTCTAAATTGTGTTACAATGAGGCTCGAAAGCCTATTTATTGTTGAGAAACAATGGAAAACCCTAAACATCCAAAAACCTAACCCTAGAAGATGAAACACCAAATTTTGTGCCCCGTTTGGGTAAATTGGTACATCAACTTCCCGGAGTCGTAACTTTGGCATACGATTTCCGTTTGATGCGCACAATATCTCATTAGAAAGATCTATCTGAGAAATACAACTTTGGGAAGAGCAACATCGGCCCATGGCCCCATGTTTCTCCCAGTTTTCCCAAAAAACGCCATTTAGGGCCTCAAAACAGCTCCAGAAGTTCAGGACCCGAAAAAATGCTAAAAATAGTAAACTGTACTACAATTAAGGAAACTGAAAAGCTGAAAGAAAAAATGGTGGGGGTCAAAGTGGACTTGGTAGGTGGCCACCAATATCCACCTTGATCATTCCTCCCCCCTTAGGAAGCAATGGTCCCCATTGTGTTGAGTTCCTCCATGAGATGAGGAAATTTCTGCTGAACTTGGTCCCTGGTGAGCCACTTGCCCTGGTGAAGGAGTTGGCCTACTTTGACAACTTGATATAGTTGGATTTGCTGGCGAGTGTGCTTGATCTGTGTGTCTAGGATCCAATCAGTTGCATCTTGTTCCATGCAATCTGGATTTAACTTTGTGGGTGTGAGTTGTTCTGCAATGTCGGATGTGTTTAGTAATGATGGAAAGTATGGCCGAAGGTGGTCCACATTGAAAACTGGGTGCAGGCCAAGGAATGGGGGAATGCTGAGCTCAAATGCATTGTCTCTCACAACCTTGGTAATGGTGTATGGACCATATCGGAGTGGTATGAGTTTTTGATAGGCTCCAGTAAGGTGTTCCTTTTGAAAATGCAACCAGACTTTGTCGCCCACCTGAAACTTGTGTGGCACCTGATGTTTATCATGTCGCTACTTGTACCTGGCATTTGATTTCTCCAGAATGTCATGGACCTGCTGGCGAATATGTTGGATGTGCTCAATGAAGCTACTTGCCTTATCTATTTCAGACTAGACATGAGCCGAATCTGCTTGATTAGCTGCCAATGGCATGGCCACATCAATGGGACATAGTGGCTAGAATCCCAATCCCACCTGAAAAGGGCTGTGGCCAGTCTAGCTATGGAGAGCCCAGTTTTAGCTGTGTTGAACATAGGGGAGGCTCTCATCCCATGTGCATGGATGATTTGAGTTGTACATGTGAAAAATGTGTACGAACATCCTATTGACAACCTCTGTCTGGCCATTAGTTTGAGGATGGAAGGCTATGGACTTAGTGAGTTTGGTGTCCAGCATCGACCAGAGACTGGACCAAAATGTACTGAGGAACCTGTTGTCTCGATATGAGATGATAGACTGTGGGATCCCAAAATGTACCCACACTCGTCCAAAGAAGAGTTTAGCAGTGGCTTCTATCGTGATATTCTTCTTGCATGCCGCCATAGTGGCCATCTTCGAGAACCTGTCGACGACCATGAAAACACAGTCATTTCCATGCTCAGTGGAAGGAAGGCCTGACATGTAATCCAAGGAGATGGATTCCCAAGGTCAACTAGGGGTAGGCAGCGGGGTATAGAGGCCTTACTTCTTGATGGTCGGTTTGGAAATGGCACAGGCAGTGCATGATATGATGTACTTCACAACATCCTGTTGAAGATTTGGCCAATAGAAATACTTATGAAGTACTTCTATCGTTTTCTTGACCCCGAAATGCCCAACAACTCGACTATAGTGTACTTCCCAAATCATCTTGGCACGCTCGTTTGAAGGAATAGAAAGGTGGCCCAAGTGGCATAACAAGACATCCTGGAGGTGAAAATCTAGAACATGTTGACCCTCCAAGAGTGTCTGGTATGTGTGGCTGAATTCTGGGTGGCTTTTGTAGAGAAGTGGCCAATCAGAATTCTTGTGCCCATAAGAGTTGAGAACAGTGGTTAATGCCATGATCGGTGATCGACTGAGGCAATCTGCAACATTATTGGTGCTGCCCTTCTTATACTTGATATTCAAATGGAACTGTTGCAGGTATGTGGACCACTTATTATGGTGTTCATTCTGCAATTTCCCTTGGGTCTGTATGAATTGCAGGGGTCGGTGGTCTGTGTGGATGACCGTTTCCTTCCCCAAAATGTAATGCTTCCATTGTCGGCAGGCCTACACAATGGAATACATCTCTTTGTCATAAGTGGGATAATTTCAGACTGCGTCTGAAAGTGTCTCACTATGATATGCCACTAGATGCCCGTGTTGAGTAAGGACTACCCCAATAGCATAGTCAGGGGCATCTGTCTCGACCTCAAATAGTTGTTGCAAGTCTGGTAATGTGAGCACTGGTGCCGTGCAGAGGCGATATTTCAACTCTATGAATGCCTTCTGTTGAGATTTAGACCAACTTTTTTTTTCTTTCGCTCCTCCCTTGGTGACTTGACTCAAGGGCCAAGTGATATGAGAAAATCCCAACATGAACCTGCAGTAGAAGTTGGCAAGACCTAGAAAGTTGCAGAGCTCTGTTAGAGTGGTTGGAGATGACCAATCCCGAATGACTTGGATCTTGGCTGGATCCACATGTACCCCCTTTCATCAATAATGTATCCCAGATACTGAACTTGGGTTATGCCAAAAGTGCATTTCTCCAAATTAGCACATAACTTGTGTTGCCACAGTGTTTGGAGAACTTGTCAGATGTGGTGGAGGTGCTCTTCCCAACTCTGGCTGAATATCAGGATGTCATCCAAGTGTACCACTACAAATGAGTTGGTGAATGGCTGCAAGATGTCATCCATTAGCCTCATGAAGGTTGCAGGAGCATTCATCAATCTGAAAGGCATAATCAACCATTCGAAAAGGCCCTCCTTGGCTTTGAAGGAAGTCTTCCACACATCGGAGGGTTTGATTGGTACCTAGTGATATCCTGAATTCAATTCGATCTTGCTGAAATATTTTGTGCCCTTTAGTTGGTCTAGGAGATCATAAATCCGTGGGATCAAGTACCTATTATGGACAGTGATCTTGTTCAGCGCCCGATAGTCAATACAGAGTGTCCAAGTCCCATCCTTCTTCTGTACCAACACAATCGAGCTCCCATAGGGCGATGAACTCGGATGGATGTGACCTTTCTGCAATAGCTCCTGAATTTTCCTCTTGATTTCATTGTTCTCCAGAATGGAGCGTCGATAGATTGGTCCATTGGGTAGCGGTGCACCTTGGGTAAGATCGATGGAGTGCTTGACCTAACAGTGCAGAGGAACCCCTGCAGGGGAGGTGAAGATGTCGTTGTACTCCTCCATGACCTTGTCCATCTGTAGTTGTTGTGTGGAGGGGCCCTATTTAGAGGTCGTGGCCACCATCTTCTTCTTTCCTTGAGGGCGTATCGTCAGGAATTTTTTTTTCCCATTTTTTGAAATGAGCTTATTACATTGTTTTGCAATAACCAAAGAGATGGAGGTAGGTGGTGCTACCTCCGGTATCCTGTAAAATTTATTTCCCAAAGTAAAAATAACAGCACGGGACCTTGATTCATACACACCATATCGCTTCCACAAGTATGGTTGTCCTAATAATACATCACAAACTTCAAGGGGAGCAATGTCACACAATACCTCATCTGTGAAGGGCTTGATGTTGTATGGAAGGTGATACTGCTGGTTCACACGAAGATCCTGTCCTTCGTGAAGTCACCCGATGGTGTATGGTTGTGGATGTGCTGTGGTCGGTAAGCTTAGCCACTTCACGACCTCTACTGAAATGAGGTTCTTTTGGCTCTTGCTGTCGACAATGAATTGTAGCGGGGAGCCCTTTACCCACATCTTAGAGTGGAAGAGATGCTCTTCCTCCTTTGGATCTTCGGGTTCCTTTAGATCATGGTGGCAACGGTGGTGTTGGGCCCCGCATCGATAATCTGCTTCCCTTTTTCATTCCCCTTGTCAAGTTCAGACTCAGAGTTGGAACATGCATATGATTTTGAAACCTTTAGCTCGGCCACCAGTGAATGCTTGTCCCGACAGTCACTTGTGTTGTGAGTGGAGCTCTTATGGAACTCACACCACTTTCCCATGTCCTTTTTTGGCTTTACGACGTTGTTCTTTGCTTGCAGATTTGGCGAGTTGTATTGGGCTACCCCTTCTTGGCTTTGTCCTTTATTCTGCAGTTTGGGGGCACCTTTCCCTTGCTTCGGATTCGCAGATCCAAAGTCTCGCTTCTTTTGTTTAAACTTTTGCTCGACCTTAACAACATATCGGTATGCCGCGGCGAGCGAGGGGATGTTCAGGAATTCTATTTCTTCCTAGATGTACTTGTGCAGGCAGCGGGGGTATTTGAGTACCAAATTCTGCTCTGAATTCTTGATACCCAACTTTCTGCCAAGGGTATGGAAAATATTAGTAAACTCCGGCACGTCTTGGTCCCTTCCCTGCCGCAGCATGGTCCACTTTATGTATTGATCCTCATAGCTTCCGACAGGGTAGTACTGCTCCTTTATGGCATCCCGAAATGAATCCCAAGTGGGTGCGACTGAAAATAGCGAGCCTGTACTTTCATCCTTCTGCTCGCAGCAGGTTTCCCACCAGTCCTTAAGGGGGGGGGGGTTGCTTTGAGAAGAGTGAAAATAATCTTTTCCTGACTGGGAAAATCATGAACAAAAAAATAACCCTCTAGCAAATTTAACCATTTATCGACAACATCTGCGTCTATCTGACCCTCGGATATGGGGATTTCAAAATTAACTTGTACCTTAAATGGTGTGGCATTTCTAGAGTAGCTATTGGAAGCTGATGCGTCGCCTCTGAGTAGCCACTGAGGGATCTGGGCAAAGCTGTCCATCATCGCGTTCCTTTGTCACTTGAGGGCTTTTTTGAGCAAGGTTTTGATAGGATCTCCTGCCCCCTCATCTTTATTTTCATCCACCATGGGAGGCCATCAAGATTTGTGAGGCTGGTCTTGTAAAGGTTCGACCAATTCAAGCCCTAACTCCTTATATCCCGACCTCGTTGGGGACATGCAAAGAAAAACAAAGAAAAAGAAGATCGCTCTGATATCATTGGTCCGAATTTAAATAGGAACATAACAAATTATAGAGATAACCATAAACATAGAGATGTAGTGGAAATAATACTTCATTTCATTAATGTAAAATACTGAAATATGCTTATAAACAACAATGGAAATAAACCAGCTAGGGCGATGGTAGCTTATCTCTAAGAAGTGATGTGGTGGCTACATGCCTCTGAACTGTGTTAGAATGAGGCTCGAAGGCCTATTTATTGTTGAGAAACAATGGAAAACCATAAACATCCAAAAACCTAACCCTAGAAGATGAAACGCCAAACTGTGGGCCTCGTTTGGGTAGATTGGTAAATCAACTTCCTGGTGTCGTAACTTTGGCATACGATCTCCGTTTGATGCGCACAATATCTCGTTAGAAATATATATTCAAGAACTATAACTTTAGGAAGAGCAACATTGGTCCGTGGACCCATGTTGCTCCTAGTTTTCCCAAAAAACGTCGTTTAAGGCCTCAAAATGGCTCCGTAAGTTTAGGACCCAAAAAAGCTGCTAAAAATAGTAAACTATGCTACAATTAAGGAAATTGAAAAGCTGAAAGAAACAATGGTGGGGGTCCAAGTAGACTTGGTAGGTGGCCACCAATATCCACTTGGATCACTGAGGTATCTCAATACATACTTTTCCGCCTTCCAAAACATCTTGGTAGGCTGAACCATCGCTTAACTCAGCTGGTTAACCGCATCGCACAAATCTGTTCATGTGTTCACTAATTACATCAGTGAACCCACAAGCTGCCTATAAACAGTAGCTTCCACTACTTCTCCTGAAGTAGCATCCTCCTTCCTCCAGTTGCCTGCTAGAGGAGTCTGCATGGGCTTGCATTGCTCCATGTGGAATCTCCTAAGTATCTCATTGGCATACTTGCCTTGAGACACAAACAACTCCCCATCCTTCTGCCACACTTCCATGCCAAGGAAGTAATACATGAGACCCATGTCTTTCATCTTGAATTCTCTTGCAAGGTCCTCATTGCAAGACATGATCAACTGATCATCACCAGTCAATATGAGATCATCGACATAAAGTACAATGATCAACAACTTACTTTTCACCATGATGTGGTACAGTTTCACATCTGCTTCGCTCTTTGTGAAGCCCAACCCTGTGAAGTAGTTGTCTATCCTGGTGTACCAAGCACGAGGTGCTTGCTTCAGCTCGTACAACGCTCTCTTGAGTCGGCACACATGCAACTCATGATGAAAGGTCTCAAAACCCTTCGGCTGCTCTATGTACACCTCTTCCTCAATATGGCCATTGAAGAATGCAGTCTTCACATCCATCTGATGGATATTCCAACCCATCTATGTTAATAGTGCCAACATAGATCCGATAGATGAGTACCTTGCGACAGGAGAAAAAGTCTCATCGTAGTCAATGCCCTCGACCTGTGAAAAGCCGTGGGCAACAAATCTTGCCTTATGCTTCTCCACATTACCATCAGTAGCTTGCTTTAGCTTGTAAAGCCAATGGGAACTCACAACTGACTTGTTCTTAACCATGTCCCAAACACTGTTACGAGCTATGAAGTCATACTTCTCCACTATAGCATCAACCCAAATTAGTTGCTGCACTGCTTCCTCAAAGGAAGATGGTTCGGTCTCAACACATTCCCCAACAAGGGCCATGTATTGAGTGTACCTCTCAGGTGACCTCCTCTGTTTGCGCTGAGAAGATGGTGCTCCCATATTCTCTCTCGCATCCTCCAACAATCTGTCAACTTCTCTTATGTGCCTCTGTCCATCTCTTGAAGACTCCGCTTGAGTGGATGTCTCCACTCCTGGAACCTATGCATGCGGCTGCTTTGCATCAGTCTTAGGCTCCTCCTCCTTAGGAACCAATAGTTCCTCCATAGCCTATAGTTGGAGCTCCCTCTCAAGGGAAACTTGCATGGCCTTCTGCTCATCAAACTTGAGATCTCTGCGAGCCACTATCCTCCGATTGGTAGGCAAGTACACCCGATAGTTGTGAGGTGTATCAGTGTACCCCACAAGTATCCCCAACTCTACTGATGGCTCAAGCTTCTTCAGTGCATCCTTTGTCACATGGAAATATACCGATGAGCCAAAGATCCTGAAGTGACCCACATCTGGTCTCTTAGCAGAGAAAGCTTCCTCTGGTGTCTTCATTCCAAGTATGCGATGTGGGCTTCTATTTTGCAAATATACTTTTGTGTTGCATGCCTCAGCCCACAAGTGAAGTGGTAGGCCTTGGTCATGCAACATTGCCTATGTTGCCACTACAATAGTTCTGTTCTTCCTCTCGGCCATCCCATTCTGTTGTGGGTTATGAGGTGTTGTCAACTCTCGTTTAATTCCTTCCACTCAACAGAAGTCCTTAAACTCTTGAGAGACATATTTTCCACCATTGTCGCTTCTCAATGCCTTGATCTTCTTCCCTGATGCTTTCTCGACCAAAGCTTTGAACTCACAAAACTTGGTGAAGTTTTGGTCCTTCTTCTACATGAAATAAATCTAGCATTTACGAGAATAGTCATCAATGAAAATCACAAAATACCTTTGCTTCGCTGTGGATGTCGTCGAGAATGGTCCACACACATCAGTATGAACTCGCTCTAAGATAGCCTATGCTTGACTGTCTCGATCATGAAAGGAAGACTTGGTGTACTTTCTCAACGTAAAACCTTTGCATGTGTCAACTTGCTCAAGTTTACCTTTGGGAAGTCCTGTAGATATCTGTTGCATTATCTTTAAAGCCCCATGATGCAAATGGCCCAACCGCCTGTGCCACAACTCACCAATGTCTTGGCTTTGCACCAATTCTGCTTTCGTACTCAATGCTGCACAATCATATACCTCTAGTTTATAGATATTCTTCACCTGAATCCCTATCCTCTTGGTCTAACTCATGGCTATGTGTCTTAGGAATGCCTTTCCTTTAATGAAGACAACATCGTAGCCTTTGTCCTCCAACATCATGACCGATACCAAGTTATTCTTCAGTCTAGGCACATACTTCACATCTGTCAAGGTGATAGGAGCTCCATCCTCCCTCTGAAAAGCAACCATGCCCACTCCTAAAACACTATACCTTCCGTCGTCACCCATCTCTATGCACATCTTGAGGTATTTCTCCTCCAAGGAGCTAAATAAATTTTTATCACCAGTCATGTGGAATGACGCTCCACTGTCAAGATAACAGACACAACCCACCATCTATGGCACCATGCATGCGATGAGGGTAAATTCCATTTCGAATTAAGAGACTATTGCCTCACCTTACGATCCTTCTGAGGATCCCTTCTTGGACTTCTTCAATGGGAAATTAGTTGAATAATGTCCCATCTCGTGACAATTAAAGCATCTCACTTTAGACATGTCACCCTTCTTCCTTCCATGAGAATAATTTGATTTGAAATGGGAAGCCTTCCCCTTCCCTTTGCTTGCCTTACTTGCTAAGGCCAGATTTTCTTCATCATCATTCATGGATGAAGAACCATCTCGTGTGCTCCTCAGATCTCCTCCTGCATAAGATCCGACCACAGTCATTCTCAATCCGGCAGTTTCTCCCTTCCATTCACAGATTCTTGGTAGCTATTACAACTCTTTGGAAGGCCAAGGAGAGCAAGGCTCACCATATCATCATCAACAATAGTTATTCTCACACTGCCAAGCTAATCTTTGCAGGTGGTGAGCTTGTTCAGATATGTGGAAATAGTATCGCCCTTCTCCATCTTGATTTCTTTGAAGCTTATCCTTGAGCGCCAATTTCCTCTTGTCGCTACTCTTATGGTAGAGTTCCTTCAATGTCTTCCACATTGAAAATGGAGTATCATTCCCGTGGAGACTCGAGACAATATGGTCTCAAACTCCCTCAAGGATGATCCGTCTCGCCTTCACCACACACTTCTTCCACCTAGCCAACTCTTTTTCATTAGTTGAAGCTGGCTTTGGGATTTCTTGATCAATGAATTCCTTCAAGTCATTTTCTTCTAATACATCCTCAATTCTATCTTTCCATGATATGTAATTCGAGCTGCCTTCCAAGGCATACTCGAGTCTCAAGCCATAGAACACCATTGGCTAACCTTGAAGTATGATATGAATTCAATTTGCACCTGCAACCCCAAACTTCAAACTTCGAATTCTCTTCTCAGTATACTGTTCACACCTCTGATAACATGTAGATAATTTCTATAAATCCAACTCTGATACCATGTAGAAAATCTGATGTAGGTTAACCCGATAATGCAATATAAATCGAAGCAGAATACTGCAACCTACTTCTACTATAAATTTGCGGAAGCTTAAAGATCGAGCTGAACAATATAACCAAAAGAAGAAGAATCAATGCATATACACATGAAAATACTTTGGGGAAAGCTCAGCTAAAAACCCCACTCTATCTGTATTATCATACAAGGTGGAAATACATAGGAATTATACAAAGCCTTAGCTCTCATAGCTAGCCATCTCTTAATACAATCCTCACAGATGCTCATAGGCAATCTTGGCTTCTCTCAAGCCTTCCTCTATGCCCTCCAAGCTCTTATTTCCTTGCGCTATTCCTTATGGATGATTCTCTTGTTACCAAGTGGAACACTCTCTCACATACTGTCAGAACCGTGTAATCCTCAAGGAATGATTTCTTGACTACATGCATGAGTTTTCTTTATAAGAAAACGCATGCAACTGATAGTACATTGTCCTTGTCTTTAATCTCAACTGGGTCTTTCTCAGAATAGACATGCATGAGTTTCTGATGAGGGAATCTTCAGTTAACTGGAGTACACTAGTTGAGTGCATGCATGCATCAACTGACTGTTAACTCACCATTAGTTCCTCAAATAGTTTGGAACTAATTTAATTATACTTAACTCCGTAAACTAAGTTAAATAATTAAAACTCAAATATAAATCAATCTTATCTCCTTAATTTAAGGGATAACTCTTGCATGACTTTAGAAAGACTTCTAACTTGAATTTCTCCAACTAATTAATTCAAAATGAATTAATCAATTATTTGCATGTAGCTGTTAAGACTAAATTTTATTTTAATTCACAATTTAATTCAAGGGAAAATTAAATTGGAATATTCTTGTTGTCACATTTCAATAGTTGTCAAGGGTTTCTAGCCAAGAAATCCGGATCAATAGTGCAGCTGCACTAACAATCGGAGTGGGGCATATCAACATTGGCAGAGGGGTTTCTAAGAGGGAAATCAAGGCTCAGAGGAAGTCACACAGAAGAATTCTAGGAGGGAAGTAGGGAGATTCGAAAGAGTCAAAAAAGGAGTAGCGAAATGGCAGTGAATGGGCTAAGAGATCAGGATAGACTGGACGGAGCTTCGAACTTCGTAGTCATGAAGGCTAGGATCTTGTCCATTCTAGATAGGTATCGCATTAAACACTTCGCTTTGAAAACGATAGCAATCCCAGCTGATTAGACTGAAAATGAAAAGTACGAAGAGGCAATGGTCAGGGCTAAGTGCATCATTCTTAACAGGGTCAAGGATCATGTAGTACCACAAATTTCTGAGAAGGGAATGGCAAGTGAGATGTGGGTTGCTTTGAAGAAGTTGTATCAGCATACTTCCATGCAGAGGAAGATGCTTCTAGAAAATCAACTGCGGTCATACTAGATGCAGAGGGGCGAGCAGATAGATATCTTCCTCGGGAGATTGACAGAGATCCGGGATCAACTGACTTCCATAGGGGCCACGTTGGATGAGGAGATGTTAGTGAGGATCACGTTGAATGCAGTCTTAGAGGATTGGGAAGTATTTATCCAGAGCTTGTTGGGCAGGTCGACCCTTCCATATTGGGAGGAACTATGGGCAGCTCTTCATCAAGAAGAGATCAAAAGGCTGACCAACGCAGGAAGTAGCGACAAGGGGGTCAAAATCAAGAAGGAGGAAGAGGAGGATGCTGCCCTAACATCTATGGGAAAGTAGGAGAAATGAAAAAAGAAGGACCTCTCGAAGGTCAAATTCTTCCACTATGGGGAACTAGGTCACTATACGAGCCAGTGTCCGAGGAAGAAGAGCAAGGGAGAGGCTTTTGAGACCAAGACTGCGCCAGCAAGGGCGGAGAAAGAAGTGGAGACAAATGATTACTATTCTATTAAACATAATTACTAATCAAATGGGAACTACTACCTCAAAATGGGTACTCAAGCCCAA